>VDFB02342559.1:0-223696 GCA_007258455.2 Sequoia sempervirens | reverse complement strand
AGAGAGAGAGAGAGAGAGAGAGAGAGAGAGAGAGAGAGAGAGAGAGAGAGAGAGAGAGAGAGAGAGATGAGTGAGGACCCAGAGAGAAACATAGAGGGGAGGGAGAGACCCAGAGACAGAGGAGTGGGAGGAGGACCTAAGAGTGAGAGAGGGAGAGAGAAGAGAAAGAGAGAAATACCTAAGAGGGAGAGAGATGGATAGGAGAGATACTTGAGAGGGAGAGAGGGAGAGACCCGGGAGAGAGAGGGAGTGGGAGGGACCTAAGAGAGAGGGGGAGGGACCCGAGAGAGAGGGAGAGAGAGACTTGAGAGAGAGAGAGGGAGGGGGGAGGGAGAGACCTAAGAGAGAGAGTGAGAGGGATAGATAGAAAGAGAGAAAGCCCTGAGAGGGATGGAGAGACCTAAGAGGGAGGGAGGGAGAGAGAGACTTGAGAGAGAGAGGGAGTGGCAGGGACCACACAGAGAGAGAGAGACCTGAGAGGGAGGGAGAGAGAGATACTTGAGAGAGAGACCTAAGAGGGAGAGAGACCTAAGAGAGAGAGGGTTGGAGGGAGAGAGAAGTAGAGAGGGGAAGAGAGAGAGAGAGAGAGAGAGAGAGAGACGGGAAGTGGGAGAGACTTAAGAGAGGGGGAGTGGGAGGGACCTGAGAGAGAGTTATTTGCACCTGAAGAGATATCTTCCATGTTGCTTATTTTAATGTGAGTTCAAGAATGCAGTTATTATTGTGCCTTCTTATTTTAATGATGTGTAGAAGAGGGCCACAAAGGATGCTGGTAAGATTGCATGCCTCAATGTCATGTGAACAATTATCGAGCCAATGGTTGCAACTATAACTCATGGATTCCATGATGTATTCACTAGAGAAAGAAGTGTTCTCGTCTTCGATTTGGGAGGAGATATGTTTGATGTGTCGATTCTTTCTATTCGAAAGGGTAATGGGTATGTGCAGGATCATGATGGACCAAAAAGTGGCGATATGATGGGTATGTGTAGGGTATGCGGCTAACGACTTTTTTTACCCAAAATTGATGAAACGAAAAGAGTTTTTAAAGGAGATTCTCAGCTTTCCACCAATATAAATTATGCTTTACTTTGAATTTAATAAATAATTATTATTCATTTTCTATTTGAATTACGACTAAACTCCTAATTGATAGGTTGATTGAAAAATATCTATAGCTTTCAAACGGTATCACATTTTTTGAATCTGAAGCATGCATTACATTATATGCTTCACATACTATAGGATTAAAAAAAAATGAATTTCATGAAGTTTTGACCAAATTAAGGTGGTTAGACATACAAGTTTTTATATTTTTTAAAAGTTGTAATAAAAAAAATCATAATTAATTATTTACTTGGAAAAAAATTATAAAAAAATATGCATCACATCGAGACATGATTCCTCTACTTATATCTAAAATCTTATAAAAAAATATTATCATTTTACTGTGATTAGGGTGGTCAAACAGACACCTACTTATTTTTTCCCAGAAATCTGCATTGAAATTTCAAATTTTCACCAATTAGATTTTTTTTTAAATAAATGTAGTAGTTTAGAAACTACATTCAATTTTCTACAGATTCTATTCTTACATATTTTTGAAATAATATAGATAACTTATTCAAATTTTTATGTCAAGTTGCCTAACTCTGATTTTTCTAAATTTTTCGCCACTTAAGGGCCTGTTTTTTCTATGATGATCCTGCACATACCCTAATATTGCCATCAAGGCCATTAGAGGGGATATGCATTTGGGAGGTCAGGATTTTGATAACAAAATGCTTAATTATTGTGTTCAAAAGTTCAATACAAAATACAAGTATGATATTAGTAGTAGTGCCAGAACTAGAGAGGGAGAGTATAAGATATATAATATATTATTTATATACTATACAGTATAGAATATATATTATATAATATATAATATATAGTATATAGTATATATATTAAATATACTATATATAATATACTATATAATATATATCATAATATATAATGCATAATATATTATGATATATTAATATATAATAAATGTATTATATATTTATTTATTATATATTAATAATACATAATATTGGTTTTATGTATTATTTGGTTTATAAATATCGAAAGTAATGGATATCCATTTGTAACAGATATATGTTATTTATTGTATAGGATTTGAAGCTTCCCCTATGCATACATATTATTTGGTTGGTAAAAATCTAACAATAATGGATATCCATCTATAACAAATCTATTATTTATTGTATAAGATTTGAAGCTTCCCCTATACATACATATTAATATAATATAATTTATATATTATATATTATATACCTTAATAATAATAATATTAATATATATAATATATTAATATATAATAAATATATTATAGAGGGGTTTGAAAGGGATAGAGGGAGGAAGAGACCTGAGACAGAGAAGGGTTTGGGACCTAAGAAGGAGAGAGAATGAGAGATACCTAAGAGGAAGATGGAGAGTGAGAGACCTGAGAGAGAGACTTGAGAGAAAGGGGGGAATGGGAGGGATGAGAGAGAGAGAGAGAGAGAGAGAGAGACCTGAGAGGGAGATAGAGAGAGAGAGGGGGGAGAGAGAGAGAATGGGAAATACCTAAGAGGGAGATGAAGAGTGAGAGAGCCCAAAGAGAGAATTGAGAGAGAGAGACATGGGAGAGAGAGGGAGTGGGAGGGACCAGAGAGAGAGTGGGAGAGAAAGAGACTTGAGAGGGAGATGGAGAGAGAGAGGAGAGAGAGGGGGAGTGGGAGTGGGAGGGGAGGGAGAGTGAGGGGAGAGAGAGGGGGAGAGAGAGGGAGAGAGAATGAGAAATACCTAAGAGGGAGATGGAGAGTGAGATATACCAGAGAGAGGGAGATAGGGAGTGGGAGGGACCTGAGAGAGGGAGAGTGGGAGAGAGAGAGACCTAAGAGGGAAATGGAGAGAGAGAGAGAGAGATACCTAAAATGGAGATGGAAAGTGATAGAGACGAGAGAGAGAGAGAGAGAGAGACTTGAGAGGGGGGAGAGAGAGAGGGAGGGGAGGGAGGGAAGGGGAGAGGGAGAGAGGGAGAGTGGGAGTGAGGGAGAGAGAGGGAGAGTGGGAGAGGGAGAGACCTGAGAGGGAGAGCGGGAGTGGGGATAGAGAGAGAGGGAGGGAGAGAGCAAGAGAGAGACCTGAGAGGGAGAGAGGGAGAGAGAGAGAGATATTAATATATTATATAATTTATTAATTTAATATATACCTTAATAATAATATTAATATATATTATATATTATATAAATATATATAATATATTAATTTAGTATATTAATATATAATAAATATATATATCATAATATATAATATATTTAATATAAAATATATCATAATATAATATATTAGTAATATTATGCTAATGATAATTCTTAAAACTAAAGTAAACGGATATTTGTTTGTAATGGATATCCACTTTGTTTGTTATAGGTTAAAAATAGAAGCACGAGTAGCATAAACCCACCAATCTGAATGTGTTGGAACTGTCGATTTGGTCACATGAGGAGTAGAATGAAAGTTATTCCCCTATGAAACTTTACACTAAATGGATCTAACTCTTTTTCCATCAATTGAAAACTTGACACCACAGAAAAATTCCTTAGAGATATCAAAAATCGAGAGAGGTTACTGTAGAGGGGCCATATGTGATCCCATAGCCTCAAATGGATAGTTTCTAGGTGACACGGTTTCTGAGTAACTCGTCAAATATTTTTGTCTTTTAGCACTTTGGACTCTTAAGGGATATCACTGATCCCCTATAGCTCAAACTGTTTCAACAAGTTTGGGTTCAAAACAGGACCATGCCTAGCCTAAACGTACCCATCCAAACACATTGGAATTTTTTTTAGAGTAGAATAACCTCCTTTTCATTGACGATAAAATCTTCTTATCTTTTCATTCCTTTTCTAAGTGGTTAATTTTATTCTTTAGTTGTTTTGTTTCAATTTCAATGCTTAGGATAACATCCCTTTGTTTGATAGAGTTTTCAACTCTTAGGACAACAACTTCATGTGTTCAAATCCACCTATAGCATCATCTCTCACTTTATTTTCTTGCACAAATTCTTACCAAATAAAAAACCTCAATTGTGTTAGGTTGAATAGCATATATGACAACAATTGTGATATAGCAAGTTTGGTGTGGGTCAAGGTTGATTAACATATATGACAATATCATATGAGTGTTATTGCTTTTGTTTGAAGTGTGCATTATGACTAGTGTGCATAAAGCCTATATGGTATGCCTAGTTTGCTTATTCATGTATTATGGTTAGCAACATTCATTGTTGTACATTATGATAATACAAATTGCAAATGGAAGGTCGAATAACATGCATGTCATGGAGTTGTATTTGGTTTGTTTAATGGTTGTATCACACTCATATGGTGTGCATATATAGTGTTTGTTCATGCATCATGGTTGAGTGATGTCTTAATTGTTTATCATGATTATTGTATATATTTAACATGAATAATCTAATGAACATGTATCTTGTTCAGTTGTAAGGACTTTGTTTGAAGGTTGCATCAAACTCCTATTGTGTACATAATGTTCTTATTTATGATGATTTTATACCTTTTACATGTTATTAAGCTTGAAGGTTTTAATGGAATGAATGTTGAATTGAGTTGTAATGGTTTTGTTTGATGGTTTCATCACTCATATGGTTTGTATACAGTGTTTAGCACCACTGGATGAAATTTATTTTTATCAAGAATATTATATTACTTTTGAATGAGCACTATAATGACATATATTTCATTAAGTTGTATGGGATTTGTTTAAAGTTTTTAATCAATCAAAAGAATCAATTCCATAAGACTTCCATAAGCTACTCTTTTCATCTTTTTTGCCTTGTTTATGAGACCACAATCCTTTGAGGCATATTTTCAAACAGTTCTTCTCAACAAATATTATACAGTGCTTCTCATACCATTTTTCATTAAATTTAACTTTTGAAAAATAAATCATCTACCCAGAGTTCAAAAGAAAATGTCAAATGTAAATTCATTCAAGAGAGCTTAAAATCATGTGTATTCTCAAATTGAGTGTTTGATAAAAATGCTTTGGTAGACATGTATGAAAAATGTGGTACAATAGAAAAGGCAGTGAATTGTTTGAAAAAACTTCTCAAAGAAATGTGGTCGCATAGAATGTAATGTATGCGAAACTTAATGTGAATGAACTCTAACATAGATGGATTACCAATTGTAATTCATAAGTTCTATTAAAATGCAATTTCATTAATCTATAACATGTTATTGATCATAACTTTAAAGCATTATAAAATAATTATACATTCCATTTTGAAGATTCAAAGTAGAAAGACATGCACATGAGGAACAAATTAGATCGAATATACAATTCTTATATATCAAAATGTAGAATAATTGAGTTTGTGTATATACAAATTTGGCATATATGCCTACTCAAAACAAGTTTTATAATTTTTTGCATATATGCCATCTCAAGATCTATCAAACCCTAAATACATATCAATCTATATCAAATCCTAATCATGTGTTGGAACATCAAAATCGAACCTCCTCAAAGAAATTAGTGGCTCTGAAGTTTCCTGCACAATAACAATTCAAACCACAAATTAGATTAATTATGTGAATGGTTGACAAGATAGACTAGTAAATAGAAACTTATATACTATAACTTATAAATTATCAATTTTTAACATCAAAATCACTATATTGAACTCTGTGTGTGTGTGTGAAATGTGGAAAATTAGTAAATCAACACAAACCTTAATGAAACAATTTATATGAAAGATTCAAAGCAAAGAAGCTACTCTAATTTGCAATTTAACAAATCTTTCAAGAACATCTCATTGTCCTCTATTCTTAAAGATTCCTTTAACTCTTTGGCCCTCATATTTCTATGTGCACAAAGGCTATTAGAATGACACTTAAGAAATGAGATTAGTATTCAACATGCAAGCCAATTAAATTCCTACATGAAACTATATGATAAAGATGATGATGGATACTATGATGAATGGATGATGATGCTAGATTATTCGAGGTAGATACTATGGTAGTGAGATGGGATGATTCTACATATGCTCAAATGCTAACTATGGAAATGCTAATCTAAAATGCAACTATGATGCAAAGGATGACATAAAATGCAACTATGAAGCAAAGTGTTATTCTAAGATTTAACTATGATGCAAAACATGATATAAAAAGTAACTATAAGACTCCAAAGTGCTCCCAAGCTCAAATGATATTTTTGCATGATAACTCTATTCAAAATTGGATGCAAAATACAATGCCTTGAAGGGTTGTATTTATAGCCTTTTCCAAGCATCTTGTGAGGTGGCAATGATTGACAGTTCAGATTCGAACAAGAAGAACGGATGGTGGAGATGGAGAGATTCAAGATGTTTTCCCCTTGACCAAAGACAACATTCCATTTGGATGGAAGAATCTCTTGACCAATGGGCAACATGCCAAATGGATGGAAGACTCAAGTGTGGAAAGAAAAGACCATGTGTTTGAAAATTGGTGGAAGTGTGTGAGGAATAAGCCAGGTGCTTTTAAAAATTGGTTGAAGATAATTCTAATTAAAAATTTGAATTATTTAATTTCATGTGACCTTGGTGAGGTGGCACAAAAAGTTGTAGACATGTGCTTGAATTCCTAATCGAGATTAGTGAAGATTAATTAAATAAAACAAGCTTATAGAAATTTGTTTATTTAATTAATTTAGAAGAATATGTTTTTAGATTTGGAGAATTTTGAAAATGAACAATATAAATAAATTGAGAATTTATTTATGCATAGTCGAAATATTAATTAAATAACTAGTATTTAATTAATTAAATGCCATGACCGATTTTAGGTGTATACATTTTGCCCCTCTTTGAAGTAATGTGTTTACACGTTGCTTCAAAGAAAAATTTGATACCGATGCCAAGGAAAGTTTTTTTCGATGCCCTAGACTTTGATTTTCAATTACTATTAGATATATGCCCCCTCGAGAGATAAATTGGTGAATTTTGGAATTTTGATTATTTTTTTGGAATTGTTGGAAATTTTGATGATTTGTCAAAGATTTGATGATTTTGCAATGATGTGATGATGATACAACAATATTAAACCAATGATACTTTGATAACAGACACGATTTATCTCTTGAAATTTGATTCTAAGCTCACCCCTTTAATAGTTTTGATTAGTTAATGCCCATTTTTGGTTAAAAAAGAAATAAATCCCACCATAATTCCCTCCATTAACCTTTAAAAAGGTAAAAAGTGGAAAAAGTGAATTCATTTGCACATTGTGATTTTGGAGAATTTGGAGAGTGGAGAGCTAGAGGAATATGGGGATCCCATATCACAGGTATGGTTTCTAGCGCGTTCACCACCATGGTCACCCTGCTGCAGCTGGACCTCTGGTACGTATTACGAGAAACCTCCTTTAGTAATTTTCTTGCCCTTTCTTTGGTGTTTTGAATCTGGTAGATAGGTGTTGTAGGCCATTTAAGTTCATTTTTACACTTTTGGGGGGTATTTTTGTTATTTTTGAGTCATTTTTGGGTATTTCTAAGAGTTTTAGAGCATCTTGTGCTTGAAATGGCGCATTTTGTTGATTCTGTGGTGCATTTTGCACATAGAATGGCGCGTTTGGGGTCCCAAATGGCCCATTTTGTAGGTCTTTTGGTGCATTTTGTAGCCCTGATTTCATGTTTTGGCCTGTTTCAGCACATTTTTCCCCTAAAATGGCGCATATTACACCTAAAATGGCGCATTTTGTTGTCTTAGGGGTGTTTGCAGGGTGTTTTCAGGGTTTTTCCTTGATGACCCCTGATGATTTGCCTTGTTTTTCCTGTCTAATGATGTTTGATTGATTAAAGTCCTCTCGATTTTGGAAATGTGTGTTGCTTATGTCAAATGTTGCATTTTTTATGTTCGTTGATGCTTTGTTTAGTATTCATGAATCATGTTAGTCATTGCATTGTGATGTTCAGTGATGCTTTGATTGATTTCAGTATGATTGTGTGATGTCCATTGCTTGATTGATGTCTGATAAGATAGTTGATGATTTGATCTCATGATAGGTGAGTCATGTGATAGGATAACTTGATGATGTATCGACCTCATGATAGGTGAGGATTGATGATAGGATTGATGGTGTATCAACCTCATGATAGGTGAGCATCGATGGTAGGATTGATGATGTATCAACCTCATGATACATGAGCATCGATGGTAGGATTGATGATGTATCGACCTCATGATAGGTGAGGATCGATGATAGGACCGATTCTTGATCAACCTCATGATAGGTGAGGATCGATGAGAGGACTGATTATGTATCGCCCTCATGATAGGTGAGCATCAATGGTAGGATTGATGATGTATCGACCTCATGATAGGTGAGCATCGATGGTAGGATTGGTGATGTATCAACCTCATGATATGTAAGGATCGATGATAGGACTAATTCTTGATTGACCTCATGGTAGATGAGGATCGATAATAGAACTAATGATTGATTGACCTCATGATAGGTGAGGTTTGATGTTAGATTCACTAATGATTGTCCTAATTGATTGACTTGATGATTCATTTGATAGATTGACTGATGATCTTGATTGAACATGATTTGATTGACTAATGATCTTGATTGAACATTGTGTTAGGGCTAAATTTGATAAATTGATTGATGTAATATTGATTTGTTTGTCATGATATGATTAGGAGGACCCTGATGTTCTTCAGTCTCGAGAGTGTTTCCCGAAGATGTGAGATATGATTCATCAGTTCACATAGGTTGATTTAGATATTATCATGCATTGTGGTTTGACATCATTGTTAGATATGCCCCAGTATAGGATTAACAGGGGTTTGCTGACTACTTTGGTGGAGAGGTGGCATAGTGACCACAACACCTTTCATCTGGCTATTGGTGAGATGACAGTTACTCCCGAGGATGTGTATCGTATCTTGTGGATTCTAGTGGTTGGCGAGATAGTTGTGTATGACAAAGGAGAGCAGGGTGGACCGATGCCTTGCGTAGGATCTTCTGAGATGATCATGTTTCAGGATATACAGTTCCCTAGAAAGAAATGATTGAGAGATATGATCCTCTACCATGTATTATGTTTGAGTTCATTGGCAGATTCCTTTGTCCTAACCTTAGGTCAAAGGGATTATCGGTTGGTTGGGGACGAGTATTGGAGCGTATGATGTTGGAGGTAACTAGATATGCATGGGGTTTGTGTATGTTAGCCCATTTGTATCCCGATTTGTACCAGGTTATTTATTGTGGGGGGTGAGCCTCTCTTATGGAGTTACATTGTTGCAGATATGGGTGTGGGAGCATATAGTGATCACTCAGCCAGTGGGAGATAGACAGTGACCGGCGGGTAGACCTTATGTGTTCAGTTACACTGGTCCATTTGTTCAGCATAAGCTGGGAAAATTAGAGTATTAGAGAGTGCCTTAGATGATCTGGAGACCGTGACATGGCACCCTTACTTGGATTGTGAGGTGTGGCCAAAGGATCAAATGGAGATGTCATACATGCAGCTATCATGATACTTGATGGGACAGACACATTCTATAATCGAGAGACATTTGTATCTGTGGATTTTTCGTCAGTTTGGACGAGTTCAAGGGATGTCGCAGGGGGTTTCCCATTATGCATGGTGGCAACAGGATGTGATAGAGTAGGGTCCTGCCATTTCATATGGGGTTGCTCGTACTGAGTATCACACATTGGTGCTAGTTGTGTGGGATTATGTTCCACAAGTTGCAGATGCAAGGATGATAGAGGATTATTCTGAGTATTTCTACACACATCCCTTTCTGAGATTATCAATCCCTGATGAGCCAGTTCCTCCATTTGATGATGATGAATTTGTATATGCGGATTTTTCATCAGTTTGGACAAGTTCAGGGGATGTCGCAGGGGGTTTCCCATTATGCATGGTGGCAACGGGATGCGACAAAGTGGGGTCCTGCCATTTCATATGGGGCTGCTCGTACTGAGTATCATACATTGGTGCTAGTTGTGTGGGATTATGTTCCACAGGTTGCAGATGTAGGGATGATAGAGGATTATTCTGAGTATTTCTACACACATCCCTTTCTGAGATTATCGATCCTTGATGAGCCAGTTCCTCCATTTGATGATGATGATAGGGCACCACCTTAGGCACCGAGACAGAGGGGGGATGGAGAGGAGGAGGAGAGTGATAGTGGGGATGGAGGGGATGACGATGGAGTTGAGGGTGGTGGTGGTGATGATGGTGGTGGCGGTGGTGATAGATCAAGTGTAGGGACATCAGGTGCAGTTGGTAGTCACATTCTATATTTTTCAATTCCTAGACATAGGAGAAGTATTGTCGTACCTCAATCAATGATTCCTAGGATTCAGATTGGAGTCCCCTCTCATCAGCAACAAGCACAAATAGATGCATTACAAGCATAGATTCAAACTCTTCAGGGTGAGTTAGTGCAGGCTCAGGCACAGGTTCAGGCACTGACGGTTGAGAGAGATGCAAATAGGTAGCAGGTACAATAGGTACAAGCACAAGTTCAAACTCTTCAGGGTGAGTTAGTGCAGGCTCAGGCACAGGTTCAAACACTGATGGTTGAGAGAGATGTACCTAGGTAGCAGGTACAATAGGTACAGGCACATGTTTTCATACTTACTATAGAGAGGGATGCCTTGAGATGGTGGGCAGAGTAGGGTGAGGCCATTACTGAGAGATTACAGTAGGCTGCAGCAACTATCGGTACATCTGATTATTTCAGAGAGATTCGGCACACTGCTCAAGAGGCTCAATTTTACAAGGGCAAATATCATGAGATGGTTCCTCCCAAGCGGCGAGAGAGCTTTGCACAGTCTCAATCTGGAAGGTCCCAATCTTGGATTGTTAGCATGGGTGTTACACAGCTATTTCCTAGAGATAGGAGAGATCTTGGTGTAGGTTAGTCAAGTGGAGGAGGTATTGGTTATGTGATGCCAGCACCGTCTAGGGGGAGCACGACATAGCTTCGGTTAGGATATCACATTTTGATGTACTTTGGACATGATGTATACACTATTGTGACATTGATGATGTACTTCTAGTCATTAGACTTTATGGTACAGTGCCATTTTTTATATTGATGTATCTCATCATACTTTTGGATATCCTCATACACTTTAACATTATAATTTTTGAGGTTATATGATATGCAATGATGATTATGATCTATGTGTTGATATGATGATAGATGTCTATGATGAACTCAATTCCCATCTTATGATGATGATTATGATATGCATTTAATTTCTATGTTATGATGTTGATGATATGCCATGTGATGGATTTTATATTTTTGTAGTTTTCCGATGCAAATAAATGATGTAATGAATGAATGAATGAATGTGTATATGAAATGATTGTGTGGTGGTACCTAATTCTATGAGAATGTATGCAATCATGATATGGTATGATAATTCAATGATGGATGATTCTATATTTTTATGGATTTGTGCAAACGATTTTTTATACTATGTGAAATGGTTTTGATTATGCAATAATGATATGTGATGAAATGTGATGTTCATATTGATTATGTATGGATGTGTGAGCATCTTTTAAAATCTGCAAATACTAACATCTCAAACATGGGTTAGTACTTCACAAATCTATCAAAATAACTCCTATGAAATACCTTGTAGATGTTTCCAAATGCAATACATGACCAAATGAAGCTAAAAACATTATGAAAACAACAACAATTACCTATTCCATAGTGGATTGGTTTCACATGTGCTAGTGACCCTTTCCCAACCCTTGCTAAGAAGCCAAAATGATGAAATGCAAATGGAGATGATGAGCAAGATGAGTTCTCAAATTAAGAGAGTAACCTTGCATAAAATTTGTGGATCCCATGAATGAGGATTAAGCCTTCTTTTATAGATTTTCTTGATGAGAGATTGGCCAAGATGGTGAATGTGGGACAAAGATCAAGCCAATAAGATAAGGACAATTGTCAAGTGGTGATAGGCCAATGGTTGTGCAAGATTTGGGAAGAGTGCCCATGAGAGGGAAAATTTGAATTCAAATTTTGCAATAAATTTTGAAAGGGGGACAAGAAAAACAGCAATAAATGCAATGTTGAAGGGACAAATCAACTTGTCATGTTGAGGGAAAATGAGGGTTTTTAATAAATCGATAAAATTGATTTACTTGTGCAAGTGGAGATATCTAGAGAATGCAAGTGGGTGAGATTAGTATTTAATTAGGGTTAGATTAAATAGATGATGATTATGTTAGTTTAATGATGATTAGGTGAGTTTGACTTTTAGGACTTTGATATTTGATTTATTAAAATCAGAAAATGATGGAATATGATTTAGGATTTGATTTAAATGGATGTTTGATTTATTAAAAGGCTGATGATAATGTTTATTTGATTTAAATAAATGACCTTAGGATATGTAGATTAATGAAATTACCTGCTGAGTGAATGAAGGTGAACCTGATTAATTGATGAATGGTCCTAATGTGAAATCTAAACGGATGAACCTAATCAAATGCAGAATGTTAATTTTGCATGTCTACATTTTTCCCCTCTTGAAGCAATGTACTTGTTGCATTGGTTCAAAGAATAAACTTGCCACGATCAAATTAAAAAATTTCTGATTTTTCGGATGCCCCAGTGGAAAGAAGTACACTGGTACATTGCCCCCTCGAGAGATCGAGCAAAAAAGATTCAATTTGAGGGTCATCTCACGATAAAGAGGTTCAAAATGGGTGGTTATGGATGACGATGCAAATGAGATGATTTTAAGATGCTTAGAATAACAAATCTATATTATCCTAAACAACTTAAATGATTATATGATGCGAGATGGATGAGATGGGTGATGTGATATGCTGTGATTATGCAATGGATGATTTATGAGATGCTTAGACTAATAGATCTATATTATGATCATGATATGCATGTGTGAGATGATATGCAAAATACTGATGATTTATGGATGCATAATGGATGCATGATGGATGCATGATGGATGAATTGGTGATGCTGATTAACTATTCATGCTATGATGTTAGTGCGGAAAATGAAGAAATTAGATGATGACAAGAGGATCCAACAAGCCAACATTATGAGAGATGATGATGAGAGATGACGATGAGAAATGATGATGAGAAATGATGATGAGAAATGATGATGATAGATGGACGATTTTCTTATCAAGGATTGGGATTTTAAAAGGGTCACTTACCTTATGTTTGATAACATGAAGTACGATGCATCAAGGTATAAAGGACCAGGATGGCGTTGTGTTTAGTGTGATGGACTTTGACTCGACAAATAGATATAGGAGTATTCCTTGTTCACACCTAACATACAAAACCTTGCTAGGATGCACTTTAGAAGTTTTAAACACCTCGGACCAAAACACGGAAAGGTATAATCAATCAATGCAATAGTCAACAAGCCATCCAAAACATCCTCCATACATATCTAACAAAGCAAGTATTCGCCAAGTTATTTTACAAGAACGTCCAACAAGCACAGTAGAAAAAACAATAATGATCGTTGCCCCATTCCTATCTCTCTAAATCCTTCGTTCGGATATCATCGAGAGGTCCTTGGACTAAGCGCAATAAGATAAGTCAAAAGACAAAGATAAAGCACACAAACAAGTTGATGTTCTTCAATACCGCTAACCATAAGGGAATGTGTTTTTAAGGATAAGGACCGAAACTATTGCCAAAAGATAATGCCCATTGTAGGAAGGATACATCCTAGGACATGTTAGTGGATGGCGGCACGTCATTTCATCTATCCAAAGTGTTGTTTCTGATAAATAATGCCCCCTGTAGGAAGGATTCATCCTAGGACATGATGTTATCAGATGATTGATATGGGATTGTTTGGATGATGGACTATCGACACAAAGACTTGACCAACTTGTTTACGTACTGACTTAGACTTGAGACTTGACGCTTTTGAGTTTTTTACGTTTAACCTGCTAGACTTGCTTCTAACTGTTTCACCAAAGGTTGAGGATGACGATCAGTTTATTATGAGTGGTGTTTATTGTGGGTGCAAGCGATATGAGGCGGATGGATTTTTTCAAATATTTGGATGTTTTTGGAGTTTTGTAATGTTTTGAGGTTGTTTTTGGTATTTTTTGAGGTTTTACAAATGTTTTGGTTTTCGATTTTCCAATGTTTTTGGGATTTTCTAAGATTTTGACTAAGAGACTAACCTAAAGACCTATCTTAGGGGCCTCGGGGGCTGATCGATAGATTAGCCTTGCCTACGTTATACACGCAAAGACCACGTAGTTCGACTGACGACATGACTAATTTATAGATGACGATATACATGATAAGATGTCAGTTTATTATGATGGACTCCTATAGGACTGACCTAAATGTCTCAGGGGATGATCAATGATCTACCTTGCCTATGTTCAAGCTAAGAGACAACGTAGTTTGACAAGACAACCTTGTTTTTGGCTTTTTGAATGACTTTTTGACCTGTTTTTGGAATTTGATATGTTTTGAATGTTTTTGGATTTTTTTATTTTCTGATGTTTTTGGATTTTCTGATTTTCTGATGTTTTTGGATTTTCTAATGTTTTGAGAACTTTAAGACCATACACGAATCCGATCCGATGAGAACATGCCCCCAGCATGATGCAATAGACTACTCTGATAAAAGCAAGACAAACTGAACTTGAGAATGGGCCGAGTAGTACTAGGAGGGATCATGATACGAACACAGGACCAAGCTATGGTGCGGATGTGAGTGGATGAGTAATGTATGGAGATATGGATGTGATGGATAGATGAAAGTGAAATGGATGGATGATGCAGATCGAGCCATAAAGATTCTGGTGGATGGAAAGTGCTTATTTACACAAGGCGCCTATTTGCCAAGTTTTCGCCGAAGTACCTGCCTAAAGTGCCACCAAAGTGGTTTTCACTAGAGGACGATTTTTTTGATCCTTTTTTTGATTTTTTTGGATTTCTTGCTTTTTTTATTTTTTTGTTGTTACCAAGACGCCTATTTGTCAGGTTTTTGCCGAAGTAACCATTTTTTAAGGAATTTTTATGATTTTTTTTGGGTTTTTTGGTTCTATACCTTGGAAGAATTAGGCATAAAACTTTTGAGATGGGAGCTATTCATGGCTCCTACAGAGGTTCTTCTGGGTGTTGGATAGCTGATATGCCCCCATTTATAGTTTGTTGTGATGATGAAAGGCCCAACCAATTGTCTCAAACTTTGTCGCTGGGATTTGGGACATTCTTCCATTTTCTTTTAAGACCAATTCTGATGATGAAAGGCCCTAACCAATTGGGTTCGAACTTTCCTTTGCTGCTGGGATTTGGGACATTCTTCTGATTTTCTTTTAAGACCAATTCTCTGACTTGGAAACTCCTACTTCTGATCTTCTTGTTGTAGCTTCATTTGAGTCTATTTTGATAGACTTGCAAATGATTCAAAGCATCTATGCATCTCTCATCCAGTAACTCCAGCTCGTTTAATCTTGACACCCGGTAGTCGTCATCAGTGATGAGGTTTTGCAATGATATTCTGAGGGATGGGAGCTCAATCTCAATGGGGAGTATGGCTTCTGATCCGTAGACCAAGGAGAATGGGGTGGCGCTAGTGGGTGTGTGGATGCTGGTTCGATAAGCCTAGAGGGCGGGATTAAGCTGCAGATGCCAGTCACGACCTGTGTCATTGACTATTTTCTTGAGGATTTTGAAGATGGTTTTGTTTGTGGCTTCTACTTGGCCATTGCCTTGGGCATAATACGGGGTGGAGAAGCGATGCTGGATTTTGAATTTCTCGCACAAGTCATGGACCTCCTGGTTCTTGAATGGTGTCCCATTATCTGAGATAATGGCTTGTGGAACACCGTAACGACAGATGAGATAGTTTAGGATGAATTTTGAGATCTGCTTTCTAGTGATATAGGTCATGGGTATGGCTTCCACCCACTTTATGAAGTACTCAGTTGCAGTTATAATGAATTTGTGGCCATTGGATGAGGTGGGTGAGATTTTCCCAATGAGATCAAGTCCCCACTGTGAAAAGGGCCATGGTGTGATAATCGGGTGAAGCTCTTGAGCTGGAGCATGGATGAGGTCCCCATGCTACTGACATTGTAAACATCTTTTAGCATGATCATATGCTTCTCTTTCCATCATGGGCCAGTAATACCCCAGCCTCAGCAGTTTCTTGGCAATGGTTATTCCACTCAAGTGTGAGCCACAAATGTCGTTATGAACTTTGGTTAGAGCGGTTAATTCCTCCTCAGCATTTAGACAGTGTAGTAAGGTATCTTCTATGCTTCTACAGTATAAGGTATCTCCTAGGATGACAAATCTAGATGCCTTTTTAATAAAGGTTCATTTTAGGCTCGATGGTAGGTCAGCGGGTATGACTCCTATTCGAAGATAAGTGTAGATGTCATGATACCAAGGATCACCAGGACCAACAATTTCACACACATATTCCAATTCTGGTACCTCGAATGTGGGAACGAGAAGTTGCTCGATCATAAATTCATATTTCAGCACGTTGTGAGGGATGTCTACTAGAGACCCAATTGTAGCCATGGCGTCAGCGGCTCTATTGTTGGTTCTTGGAATCTGCTCAAATGTTATGTCAATGAAGGATTCCTTTAGAGTCTCCACCAATTTCTTGTATGGAGTTACCTTGTCATACTTAGTCTAATATTCATCATTGAATTGATTTATGATCAACTAAGAGTCTCCGTAGACTTTGAGGGCTATGATATTCCATTGCACTGTTATCCTGAGGCCTATAGTCAAAGCCTCGTATTCTGCTATGTTGTTCATGCAAGGGAATGCTAGTTTGTATGACCGTGGTATGCAGTCTCCTTGGGGGGTGATGAAGAAGATACCAGCTCCAAATCAGTGCTGTGTGTATGAGCCGTCGAAGTATAATTTCCAGTGATCGGCTACATTGAGGTTAAAGATGGATTCATCTGGAAATTCAAATACAAGAGGATTCTCAGAATATATGGGTGCTTCTGCTAGTTGATCTGCAATAACTTGACCTTTAATGGATTTTCTTTCCACATACTCGATGTCATACTCTGACAGTATCATCACCCATTTTTCCATTCTGCCCGTGAGCATTGCCTTGGATAAGAGATACTTGAGGGGATCAATTTTCACAATGAGCTTTATCTTGTGTGCCAACATGCAGTGTCTAAATTTTTGGGATGCAAACACTACTGCGAGGCAAGCTTTTTCGATGAAGGAGTAATTTAGCTCGTGACCGACCATTGTCCTGCTAATATAGTAGATGGCCCTCTCCATTCCATTTTCATCATGTTGGGATAGAAGAGCTCCAAGGGCTGCTGTTGTTGCTGACACATATAAGATCAATGGCTTTCTCAGAATAGGTGGCATTAACATTGGTGGTGTCAGTAGGTATTCTTTGATTTTGTTGAATGCTTCTTCGCATTTTGTATCCCATTTGTATGCTACTCCCTTGTGGAGTAGGTGAGAGTATGGGTTCTGCTTATCTGCCAGTTATGCTATGAACCTTCTAATGGATTGGAGCCTTCCTTGGAGACCTCTCAGTTGTTTTAAATTCCTTGGTGCTTCCATCTCGAGGATTGCTTTGAATTTTGCAGGATCCACCTCGATACCCCTCATGGAGACTATGTATCCTAGTAATTTGCCTGATTGTACGCTGAAGATGCACTTCTTGGGATTTAGTCTGACCTTGTATCCTCTAATCTGTCAAAGATAGCACTTAGGGTTGTTATATGATCTTGTCTTTTTCTTGACTTAGCTAGGATGTCGTCGAACATAGTCTTCGACTATTTTGTGAATCATGTCATGAAATATCAGCGTCATGGCCTTTGATAGGTTGCTCCTGCATTCTTTAGGCTGAATGGCATCATGTTCCAGCAGTAGGTTCCCCATGGGCAAGTGAAATCCGTCTTGTGTTGATCTTCTTTTGCTATCATAATCTGGTTATATCCTGAAAATTCATCCATTAGTGATAGCATCTCATGCCCTACTGTCAGGTCCACTATCATATCGATATTGGGAAGTGGAAAGTCATCCTTGGGACATGCTTTGTTCAAATCTCTAAAATTTGTACAGATTCGATAGCTCCATCAGGTTTTGAAACAGGTACCAAGTTCGATACCCATTCTGGATAATCAATTGGTCGGATGAATCCAGCATCTAATAGCTTTTTGAGTTCCATTTTGACTAACAAAGCAATTTGAGGATGCATTTTTCGAAGCTTTTGTCTAACAAGTTTTGCATCTGGATACACTGCTAGGTGGTGGACCACAGTATTTGGATCAAGTCCTGGCATATCAGCATAACTCCATTCAAAGTTTATTTTTCTTTCCCTTAGGAATGCTGCTAGGAGTTCTTGCTCTTCTAATAATAGTGATTCTGCATAGAATGTGATATGTGGGGTCTCCTTTGTTCCTAGGTTGACTGGGTTGCATTTTTCGGCCAAGACTGCTGACTTCTCTTGATGAATGGCTCTTAAGGGAAGATTGAATCCTTCATCCTCGATCGCCTCAGAGAGGTTTTCACCATTGGATACGTCCTTTCTTTTTACTATTTTCTTGTCAGAGAGTGCCACAATGTGGTTTTCACTCAAGGACTTGGATATGATTCTTAGTTTCTTACTTTTGCGACTGAAGGATTCAATTGTTTCCCTGTAATAGACGTGTGTGTCCAACTCCATTATGAATCCTACCTTGTGATCTCCATCTGGAATGTTATCCCTCAACCCCATGAATTCTGAGAGTGCTTCATCATTTTTGAATATATCAAGAACTGGTGATCCTCGTTGGTCATAGTCAATCAATTGGGTATAGACTAAGCAGATCTCATGATTTTGATGATCGGATTCGAAAGATAAGGTACTAATCATGCAAAGGGTAGTATCCTCAAATAACCTAGGTAGACTGGTCAAGTGATCTTCATCATCGCTACTAATATAGGGCTCAGTGATAAAGTTATGCATGTTTGTCCCTATGGGTATAGGGGAGTGCACTTGTACTAGGACTGGCTAAGGAGAAACATTAGCGGCTCTAACCGGAGGACTTTGGCCATGTATGGTTATTCTCGGAGGGGTACATCCAAGACCAAGATTTTTTATAGGTCACATCTCAAGCATGATTGGTATTAAAAGCCCATTGTCATTTTGCCCCAATATTTGGTTTCTATCATAACCCATTGCAAGCATCATGTGTAAGCCTTTACTTGTCTCATCCATTGGTAATTCAGGTGTCGGTCTTTCATCTCGATACAACATGTGGGATGGATCTATCTCAATAACCTCTTGACCAAGGTCTCCCCAGCTTGTGAATTCAGGATAATCCTCAGGATTTGTTTGCGATGTAGAAGCTTGATTTTCTCGCGGGCGTCCCTGTGATCTAGGAGATTGTGGTAACTCTCCTATCACAAAAGCATTATTAGGGAGCCTATAGCTTCCACAACCATCCTCCTGGATGATGAGATTGATGTCGGAGATGGTGGGAATGGCGGGAGTGGGAGGTGTCTCTGTCGCAGAAGTGGATGTGAGGGTGGCGGGGTCAATGTATGATGTGGATGGGCCCTCATCATTCTTTGGCACTTGGGGGATTTTGTAATATTTGGCCTCAAGATTCTTGCAATATGAGAATGGCTCAGGATCTCCATGGATGGTAACCTCTTGTCCCTTATGTTTGAATTTCACACATTGGTGAAAAGTTGATGCTACGGCTTTCATCGCATGGATCCATGGGCGTCCCAAGAGGATATTGTATGGCAAGTTGAGGTCCAAGACCTAACAAGTGGTTTCCATGAGCGTTGGCCCTACTTTAATAGGGAGTTTGATTGTGCCCTGAGACACTCTTTCTTGGTCATCGTATGCTCTTATTGTGATGCCTTTCTCTTTGTCGATGGAGTCTTCTGCTATTTTCAACTGCTTAATGAGGCTAAGAGAATAAATGTTCAAACCTACACCTCCATCCACCAAGACCCTTTTGATTTGTCTTTTATTTACGATGGCTTCCAAGTGAAGTTCACGATTATGAGATGGTTGGGTGGGAAAATCTTGGTCAGAAAATGTAAGGAGGTTAGGCGTTATGATGTTTCCGACCATAGCTTGGAATTGCTTCGCATCAAGATCTGCGGGGATGGTGGATGAGGCTAATGCTTCTTTGAGGATCTTTTTATGGGCCAATGATATTTTTAACAACTCCATGATGGAGATGTGTGTTGGTGTTCTTTTGAGTTGGTCTACGACACTATAGCCATTGGATCTAGATGAAGGGACCCTATTTGGTTGAGATGACCCTGCAATGGTGACTCCACAATCTTCAGCATGGGCGCCCTTGATGGTGATGACCATGCAGTCTTCATTTAGGGAGGAAATGATTGTTTCGTATATATGATTTACACTGCCTTTTCCTTTATCCTTGTTATTCCCTTTATTGCCATGATTCGGCATCAGATTCATGTAGATTTTAAGATCCTGATTCCTAGTAGGTGTTTCCACATTTATGATTCTTTTGTCGATGAGATCTTGGATGATGTTCTTGAGTCTCATGTAATTGTTTGTGGTGTGGCCTTTCATTTTGTGGAACTCACATAGTTGATTTTCATTGTACCAAGGAGGTTTGACATCAGGTTCTTGATAATTCTCAAATGTAGGAGCTTGGATGAAATTTTCATTGATTAGCTTTTTCATGATGTCCTCAAGTGGTTCCCCCAAAGTAGTGTATTTTTTTTTGGGGTATGTTTTGCGTTGAGGTGGTCCTCTTTGGTCATTGAGGTTATTGATTGTGGGATTATTGTTGGGTTGATGCGTTGTGTGATGAGTGTTTTGATGTGGTGTTTGGATTTGTTGCGTAGGTGTGTTTTGACGCTGACCACTAATGACCACCTTGGCATCAACAATGCCATCATTAGTGATGTTCTTGTTTCTCGCCCATGTATGAGGTTTATCATTGTAATTTGATGACGGGCGGTTGTTTTGCAGTTCGTGATATGATGTTGATTCGATGGGTTGAGTCACAAGGGCTCTTTCGATGCTAAGCGCCTTAGAGATCAATTGATCGTATGTGGTGATACCCTAAACTTTAAGATGAAATGAAAAGCGGCTTTCAAGGTTGGTGATGATTGTGCAGACTTGTTGTTCTTTTGGCATGGTCCACTTGCTCTGATTGGGCTTAGATCGCCATCGTTGAAGAAATGAAGCAAAAGATTCATTTTTTCCTTGTTTTAGAGCATATAGTTTTTTGAGACTAACATCCATTGTAATGTTACATGCATAGTTTCTAATGAATTCATCTCTGATTTCCTGGAATGTTCTGATGCCTGAGGGTAAGCGAGAGAACCATTCTATAGCGTTTCCTACCAAGCTCCTAGGGAATAGCTACATCATATAAGTATCGTCATATGCAACCTCCATACAATGAACTTGGAATTCCCTGATGTGATCTTCAGGGTTTCCCGTCCCTCGATATTTGTCAAATTTAGGGATCTCAAATCCCTTAGGGAATGGTTTCATGTCTAGGCTCCTATCAAATGGATAGGGACACAAGTTGCTCTGCGTTTTGGTTGTTCGCCCTGATTGAAGGTCGAGAACTTATTGTGATAACAACCTGAGTTGTGTCGTTACATCACTTTGTGGATCAGGGGGTGGGATGAATGTGTTTTGAGGTGTTGCAATCGTGGTTTGGATGGATGGATTGGTTGGTGCATTATTCGATGGTATCGGTATGTTGTGGTGAGCGAAGTAGGCTTCTACTTGCTTTTGGATGAACAATGCTTGTTGTTGCTCTTGTTGTTGTTGCGCTAGGATTTGTGCTTGTTGTTGCGCTTGCTATTATTCCAACAACGCTTGTTGTTGTGCTTGTTGTTGCGCTTGTTGCTGTTCTAACAACGCCTGTTGTTTTGCTTGTTGTTGTTCCCACAATGCTTGTTGTTGGGCTGCCAATTCTACTGCTTCTTGTTGCTCTTGGTATTGCTTTAGTGCTTGCTGATATGCTTGCATTTGCGCTGCTTGTGCCAGAAGTTGTGCTTGAGCTTGCGCTTGCGCTTGCACTGCTTGTTGTTGTAATAAAAGTTGTGCTTGAGCGACCCTTTGTGCTTGTAATGCTTGTGCGGCTTGGGCGGCTTGTTGTTGTTGTTGCAATAAATCTTGGGCTTTTTGTGCTTGTTGCGCTTGTAATGCAACTTGTGCAGCTTTGGCAGCTTGAGCGTCTTGTTGCACGGCTTTTTGTTTCTACACTTGTTGGTATCCTCTTTGAAAAGCGGCTTGTAATGCTGCGTCAAATTGGTTTGATGTGGTGAACGTTGGTTGTGCTGGGGGTGGTGGTGGGTTTGGAATGGTGGTAGATGATGATGTTGTGTTGATTATTTGGTTGGTGGATGGTGTTGTCGTGTTGATTATGTGATTGGTGGATGGTGTTGTTGATGTGGTAAGTGGCGTCGTTGATGTGATTGGCCCTTGAGAGATGATGCTTTGCAATGTTGTGGGGGTGTTTGATGATGTTGCCATTGCTTGTGTGTTTGTCATTTGTTGTTGTGATGTCAACAATAAGTTTTGAGCATTTGGAAAAATGTTTTGATTGATACTCGGTAGAGGGGGAAGCCCTAAACCAAGGAGTGGTGTTGATGACAATGGTGATGGTGGGAGGATTGGAAATGTAAGGGGAGTGAATCCTTGCGAGAGTGTTGTGGTGTTGAAAATTCCCCCTGGTCCGAAAATGTCTCCATCCTCTTGTGAATTTGTGAGAAGAGGTGTTTGTGGTGCTCCGTGAAAAGATGTTGATGATGGGTCATAATGTAAAGTGAGAGGAACATTTTGGTGTAATGGATTATGGAGGATGTTTTGTTCCACTGTGGTGTTTGCGTCCAAGTTTTGGTTATTCACAAGGGGATGTGATTGAAGTGCATTGAGGAATGTGTTTCCCTTGTTAACGTTGGGTTGAGTTGGAGCAAATGATGTTGTGATTTGCGGGATATTTTTGTGTGATGTTTTGAGATGGGGGTGTAGATGAAATGGGGATGGTGGATGAGATTGGTGGAAAAGATGTCTCTACTATAGTGCTCACATTGTTAAAATCTGAGGGCAACTTGGCCTTGTTTTGCTAGTTCAAGCATGTACATGAAGGGTTAAGTCTCATCATGATGTTGATGATTCTATGGTTGTCCGGATTTTGGAGCATTTTGCTATTTCTTGTGAGACATTCCAAAAGTAAGATCCTCTCCTTGGGTTTCCTCTTGTGGGTTTTGCGATGATGTTGGAAGGTTAATTGTGAGATTTCCATCCCCAATGGGATTCATTTCAGGAGTGGTTTGGCTAAGATCACTTGAAGCGGGTGTTTCTTTGTTGGCTTCCATACTCTTGTATTGAGATCTAGTTAGAACCATAAAACAGGGATCAATCTTCGAGAATATGGGAGATGAATCTCTTGATTCTTTGGATTAATCTCTATTTTATGTCCCAAAGTGAAAGTTTTAGGATGCTTTTTTGGGGATCAAAGGTGATGATATGATGATGAATGATATGAATGTTTTGGATTTTGATAAATCTTGAATGAGACACTAGGATTTAGGACTTGGATTCGATTGGATTTTGGATTTGGTATTTTGTCCTTGACTTTGATTTTGATTTTGTTTTGGATTTTGAACAAAAGGAACCCTAAGATGTTTGATAATGATCTAAGGGATGGATTCGTTCAAAGGATGACTATTTGAATATGTGTGAAGAGAAGGATGCATCTATCCACACCTATTCAAATAAGATGATAGCTTTTGCTAAGCATATGGAGAAGGATTCATCTACATATACTAAGCTAGGCAAGATGATTTGGGTAACTTTGACTAAGGATATGCAAAATGATGCATTTACACATTCCTAGCCAAAGGTGTTTTGATAAAAAATTTCAAGGACTTGGTCACAATGTTTTTGGATGATTTTGATTTTTTTCCACAAAGCCTAGTATCAAGGATAATTTCAAGATTTTCCAAAAGATGATTTGTGAGATGGATTTGATGTTTTGAAAGATGGATGAAAGAGGTTTGATTTGTTTTGATCCTTAGGTGAACCTAAAAAGACACTTTGTGTTTTCCTAGACCTAGGTATTGAAGAGCATGCATATGCTTCCTAAAGACCTTTGTAACCAAGAAATGATTTGAACATTCATTTTAGATTTCCAATGATTTTTTCTTTGGGTTTGTGAGTCTCAATCACACATGAAAATTCATTTTCTCATCTTTGCTTAATGGCTTTATTTTACCAAAAACACTCTCTTTGATTAAAGTTTCAAACTAAGATGTCCAATGTCTTAATTTCTTTAAACCCCACAAGATATTTTATGTGGAAATTCAATGAACTTAAGGCAAGGGTTTTCCTATTGTTTACTCAAGAAGACAAATTGAGGTATAATCCAATGCTTAGGAACCTCTAATGACGTGAATCCCAAGGGAAAGCAATAACATATGGATTGAGTCAATGATATTTGTCTTCAAAAGGGTTTGAAATTTTGAGAATCATGTTGAATGTTTGTTTGCAAAATGTTTTCGAATAAAGCACTGTGTTTTCGAATGAAGAACAAGTACAAGCCCTATGGATGTGAAAGACAATATTTGTTGAATCCCCACTTTGACAAGTCTAGCTACGCTTATCTTTAGTGAATGGTTAGATGCTTGACCCCACTGGCTCCCCTCCACGACTCATTAACGTCAATCGGGGCAGCCAAGCATCAACACCCATGAAACTCCCATGGCATGTTTTCCATCTCTACTAGAAGACTGTAAAAGTGTGGGGCAGCTTCAGAATGACCGTTCTTGCACCAACAAATAGATCAAGGATTTTGGAAAATTCTAGTACATGGGTTCTAGTAAGGACTTTCCGTTCGTGGAGATTGACCCATACGGCAAGAGTCCCCTTTCGGATCCACCTTGTCGGAGCCAACCGCGTGATAATGGCATTTAACCAATACCCACATTTATATCCCGGCTGGAAATACTCTTGGCTTTAGAGTGTTACCAGTTGGTTCGTTCCCTTGGGTGAGTACTTTTTCCCCAAGGCAGGCCCTCTAAGATAAACAAAAGCAAGCAAAAGCACAATCCGTAACTCGATCAATCTTTGATGGCACAAAGAAAGAGAATATACGTGAAAATGCCCCTACTCACACTCACACAATATATTGTTCAATTTTAAGCCCAAATCAAAGTGTGGAGGTGATCACTTTATCTTACGCCAAAATCACCAAAAAGGCCTTTTGATTCTTAAGATCGCTTGGAAGCGCAAGAGAAGCGCATACATCCTTTTCAATGACTTTAGTTTAAGTAAGTAACCACAAAACAAATCAAACACACATTCATTTTATCCTTCGAAAGCAATTGTGAGTTTTGATTGTTCAATTCTTAACCTCAAACAAAATCTAGTGAGTTTGTGATCCTAAAGTTTTTTTTAGTCTTTGCAAAAAACCAAAGTGTTCTTTTTAAACCCAAACGAAAATTAGTGTCCTAAAAATGAAAAGATAAACAATTTCTTGAAGAAGCGTTGAAAAAACACTTAAAGCGTTTAAAAACACTTTGAGTTTTCAAAAAAAATCCTCCTTCCTTCATTTTCTTTTGCTAGCCTTCTCCTTGCTTTCCTTCGTTTGTACCTTTGTTGACTTTTCGCTTTCCTTGTACCTTTTCTCTTTTCATTTGCAGCCAACGAGCGATCTAAAGGCTATGGATTTGTAAGTTTCTATGATCCAAGGTCTGCTATGAGAGCCTCTGTAAATCCTTCTAGCGCCAAACTGTGAGTGTACTTTTGAAATCTACAAATACTAACATCTCAAACATGGGTTAGTACTTCACAAATCTATCAAAATAACTCCTATGAAATACCTTGTAGATGTTTCCAAATGCAATACATGACCAAATGAAGCTAAAAACATTATGAAAACAACAACAATTACCTATTCCATAGTGGATTGGTGTCACATGTGCTAGTGACCCTTTCCCAACCCTTGCTAAGAAGCCAAAATGATGAAATGCAAATGGAGATGATGAGCAAGATGAGTTCTCAAATTAAGAGAGTAACCTTGCATAAAATTTGTGGATCCCATGAATGAGGATTAAGCCTTCTTTTATAGATTTTCTTGATGAGAGATTGGCCAAGATGGTGAATGTGGGACAAAGATCAAGCCAATAAGATAAGGACACTTGTCAAGTGGTGATAGGCCAATGGTTGTGCAAGATTTGGGAAGAGTGCCCATGAGAGGGAGAATTTGAATTCAAATTTTGCAATAAATTTTGAGAGGGGGACAAGAAAAACAGCAATAAATGCAATGTTGAAGGGACAAATCAACTTGTCATGTTGAGGGAAAATGAGGGTTTTTAATAAATCAATAAAATTGATTTACTTGTGCAAGTGGAGATATCTAGAGAATGCAAGTGGGTGAGATTAGTATTTAATTAGGGTTAGATTAAATAGATGATGATTATGTTAGTTTAATGATGATTAGGTGAGTTTGACTTTTAGGACTTTGATATTTGATTTATTAAAATCAGAAAATGATGGAATATGATTTAGGATTTGATTTAAATGGATGTTTGATTTATTAAAAGGCTGATGATAATGTTTATTTGATTTTAAATAAATGACCTTAGGAAATGTAGATTAATGAAATTACCTGCTGAGTGAATGAAGGTGAACCTGATTAATTGATGAATGGTCCTAATGTGAAATCTAAACGAATGAACCTAATCAAATGTAGAATGTTAATTTTGCATG
The DNA here is from genome assembly GCA_007258455.2 of Sequoia sempervirens. NCBI lineage: Eukaryota > Viridiplantae > Streptophyta > Pinopsida > Cupressales > Cupressaceae > Sequoia > Sequoia sempervirens. The sequence continues at coordinate 196,878 of VDFB02342559.1, read as the reverse complement.
TCTACAGGATGTGATGATAATGAGATATAATGGTTATGTAAATGATGTGTGATGTTTTGTAATGATGAATTATGATTATGTGATGCAAATGATTATACAAATGATTGTGTTCTAAGGTCTTAAGCTTAAATAAGTGAATCTATCCAACTTCCAAGAGTTGTGGGAAGGTTTTCATCAGTTGATTCTTTATTAAATTAAGCTTTCACAAAACTTAACATATTTCCCAATTCTTTTGGAAATCTGAAGAGACTCACTCATTTAAGCTTAGTGAACCACTTTCCTAATGCTACTATATGAAATGATTTTGATTATGTAAATGAGATGCAATGCATGTTGTTTTGTGTTTTCTAATGCAAATATTATGATGTGATGCATAGATGGATGAACGATGTTGTAATGTTTTCTAATGTATGCAAATGATGATGCAACTGATATGCAACTAAATGAGAATATTTTCTAATTGATGATAATGCAACTGATGTGTAACTATATCAAAATGATATCTTTTTGGTAATGTCAAGTGTACTCAATCCCTTAATGCAAGAGATAACATCATTTTTGCAGCTTTGGAAATCCCATAAATACAGATGCAAACTAACATGGATACAATCTACTCTAGCCATGCAGATCTCGTATGCCAAATTTTTCATTCGTAACAAACGATTTTGGTTGTACTTTTTATCATCATTGGGCCTTTAAATTGTTGAAATTAAGTACAAGCATCGATGGTATATTTAGACCATGATGACTTGAGTACTACTTCCATTACGTTTGATAGTACAAGTTAACACAAGCATCTAAGTATAATTAAACTGAGATGACTTGAGTATTGCTTGCGCAAACAAACAAGAGTTAACCATTTTCCTATGAAAATTTGGAATGCCATTAGTGATACTTTGTAGAGCACGTCTCATGAAAATTTTCACAGTAATAATGATCAACTCACAAACAACAGACAAAGAAAAATCATAATCCTTCCTAGCTCCGCTAGTTCAATACATCATCACGAGCTCCAGAGATATGATAACAACAATCAAAGTATAAAAATTGAATGTTCAAGTGTGATGTGATAAACCCATGATTCAGAAGAACATCATCCATTTGAAATTTTCTTTTGATTTAATTGATTTGGCTTTTCTTTTGATTTGGATGGTTGTTGTGTTCATGTTTGTGTGATTGATGTTCAATGTTGAGTTGTACTACGATCATTGTTTTGGGTTGTGTTGTACCACTACTATTTGTCTATTGGTTCAAGCTCAAAGTTTATTGCCCCTAGTGAGTTTAGGATTTTAACCCCAATCTAGGGTGAGACACGACTACGATGCCAGGATATGTACATGGTGCATTCCAAGGATAGGCAGATGGATCGTGAAAGCGAATGGCGAAAGCAAATGGTCAGCAAGCTTAAATAGATGGAAAAGCTGATCTATCACAAATAGCATTTGTTGCCAGGTTTTCACTACTTGTTTTTATTGCACTTTTTCATATTTTTATGATTTTTTTTATCTTTTTGATTTTTCACTTTTTTTGGTTTTTTTGTATTTTTGATCTTATTCTATTTTTTTTTGGATTTTGATCTTTTTTTATTTTTTTTTGTTACCAAGACACCTATTTGTTAGGTTTTCATCAAGGCAACAATTTTCTTAGGACATTTTCTTATTTTTTGGTATTTTTTAGGACCTTTTTCCAATGCACTGGATGATTCAAGTGTAGAACCTATTGAGATGTAGGCTATTGAGGGGTTCATCAAACAAATCCCCTTCTGGTGTGGACAACTGATATGCTCCTGATCCAAAGGCTGACACAATGACAAAGGGACCTAGCCAGTTTGGTTCAAATTTCCCCTTCTTCTCTCGATCTTGTTGATTACGAGGATTCTCTTTCAAGACTAAATCACCAACCTGGAATCTTCTAGGTTTGACTCTATGATTGTAGCTTCTAGATATCCTCTGTTGATATGCTTTTAGGTGATCCACTGCATGCTGACGATGCTCATCTAAGAGTTCCAATTCCTATAACCTAGACACTTTGTAATCCTCATCTGAAATGATCCCTTTTAGTGAAACATAGAGTGATGGTAGTTCCACCTCAATAGGTAGAATGGCTTCTGATCCATAGACTAGAGCATAGGGTGTAGCTCCTGTTGGGGTATGGATGTTGGTTCTATAAGCCCATAAAGAAGAATTCAATTGCACATGCCAGTCACATCCAGTATCAATGACGGTTTTCTTTAATAGTTTCATGATAGCCTTGTTTGAGGCCTCTGCCTAGCCATTTCCTTGAGGATAATATGGTGTAGAGAACTGATGTTGGATGTGAAACTTCTCACAATGTTCTTCAATGACTTGATTTTTGAAAGGTTTTTCGTTGTCAGTGATGATGGATTAAGGGATGCCATACTGATAGATGATGTAATTTAGAATGAAGGATGAGATTTTTTTTCCTATGATGGTGATTAGAGGGACAACTTTGATCCATTTCTTGAAATACTCAGTGGCTATGATAATGAACTTGTGTCCATTTGACAAAGATGGATGAATCTTTCCTACGAGGTCCAATCCCCACTAACAAAAGGTCCATGTTGATGCAAAAGGTTGAAGTTCCTATGCTGGTGTGTGGATGATATTTCCATGAATCTGACACTTTTGGAATTTCTTGGTAAACTGAAAAGAATCCCTCTCCATAGTCGGCCAGTAATATCCTAGATAGAGGAGTTTCTTAGCTAAGGCTAAACCACTTGAATGAGTTCCAAAAACACCTTCATGTACTTCAGGTAAATTCATTTCAGAGTCGTCACATTCTGGACATCAGAGGAGAGTTCCATCAAGACCTCATCAATAAAGGACATCCACGATAAGGGTGTGTCAGGAAATTTGGCGAATGAAGTTTCATTTTTTATTGTAGGATAGGTCAGGAGGGAGGGTGTTATCTTTTAGGTACGTATAGATTTTCCCGTAGAGAGAAGTATTAGCCTCAACTAGATGGTAGATAACTTGGGACTCAGGTTTGTCATAAGATGGGTTGAACAGTTGTTCCACCATGAACTTGTAACAGGCTCGTTTCTTTGGAATCTGCAAGAGAGAAGCAATGGTCACCATGGCATCAGCAGCTTTGTTGTCACTTCGAGGATTCTGCTCAAATCTTATTTCCACAAATTAATTTTTGAAGTCATCAACCATTATTTTGTAGGGCATCATCTTGTCATCCTTTGTTTGATAGTCATCATTTACCTTATTAATGACTAGTTGTGAATCCCCATAGACAAGCAACTCTGTGATCTTTCACTCAATTGCTACTTTGATTCTAATGATCAAGGCTTCATATCTGGCTGTGTTGTTGGTGCAAGGGAACATCAATCTATAGGACTTGGGAATGGTATGTCCTTGTGGTGAGATAAACAAGATCCCAACTCCTGATCCATGTTGTGTATAAGAACTATCAAAGTACAAAACCCATTGTTGTGTGGACATTGTTAAGACATCAGCATCTAGAAGCTCAATGTTCATTAAATGATTGTCTTATAATGGTGCTTCAGCTAACTGATCTATGATTGATTGTCCTTTGATTTCCTTCCTATCAACATATTGGATGTCAAATTCACTTAGCATCATGACCCACTTATCTAGTCTTCCCATTAGATTAGCTTTGTTAAGAAGGTATTTTAGTGGATCTATCTTGGCTATTAACTTGCTCGTATGGGTTAGCATATAATGTCACAATTGTTGGGTAACGAACACTACTGCTAGACAATCCTTTTAAATGAAGGTGTAATTGATCTTGGAGCTATTTAAGGTTATGTTGATATAATAGATTGTCCTTTCTTTTCGTGTTGAATCCTCTTGCACTAACAAGGCTCCCAATGATATCTCAGCTATTGTTATGTATAATAAAAGTGCATTTCCTTTTACTGGTGGTATCAAGATAGGTGGAATCATTAGATATTGCTTCAATTGATTGAAGGCTCCTTCACATTTTTCATCCCATTGGAAAGATATATTATTGTGGAGCAAGTGGTTGAAGGGGTGAGTTTTTTCTGCCAACTGTGTGATAAACCTCCTAATAGATTGAAATCTTCCTTGCAAGGATTTGAGCTGGCTGATGTTTTTAGGAGGCATCTCCATGATGTATTTTACCTTTGCAAGGTCTACCTAAATTCCTTTAGCTAACACAATGTACCCCAAAATTTTAGCTGATGTTACACTGAATACACATTTTTTGGGATTTAGTCTCACATTGAACTTCTCTAATTTGTTGAAAATTTTGTTTATAATTTCTAGGTGTCCTTCTCTGGTGTAGGATGTTTCCAATAGATCATCTACATAGTCTTCCATAAAAGTGTGCATCATGTCATGAAAGATGGTGGCCATTGCTCTCTAATATGTGGCTCCAGTATTTTTCAACCCGAATGGCATGACGTTCTAGCAGAAAGTGCCCCAAGGACATGTGAAGGTGGTTTTATCTTGATCCTTAATTGAAATTTTGATTTGATTATACCCTAAAAATCCATCCATAAGTGAGAGAATTTCATGTCCAACAGTCAAGTCTATGATGATATGAATGTTAAGTAGAGGAAAATCATCTTTTGGGAAAGCTTTGTTGAGATCTCTAAAATCTGTGTAGATTTTGATGCTTTTTCTGGTTTGGAAATAGGTACGATGTTAGAAATCCACTCAACATAGTCAATTGGTCTAATGAATCCAGCATCCAATAACTTCTTCAGTTATTCTTTTACCAATATGGCAATATGTGGATGCATTTTCCTTAACTTTTGCTTGACCGGTTTTACTCCTGTTGGTAGTGATAAATGGTGCATGATGAGTTCTGGATCAATCCTTGGCATGTCGGCATATGACCAAGCAAAATTGATTTGTCTTTCTGTGAAGAATTTGATGAAGTTCAGTTTTTCTTGATCTGTCAAGGATTCTGCTAGATGGACAATCCTTATTGTTTCTTCCTTTCCGATGTTGATAGACAAGGTGGGTTCAACCAATATTTTAGATCATTCCTAAAAGTGTTTAGGGAGTGTGTCAAATCTTCCATCCTTCAGTTCCTCAAAAAGGTTTTCACTGTTGGATATGCTCTTTGTTTTTACTTTTTATAGATCTAATACTGCCATTAAATGGTTTTCACCATCATATCTATTCCATATATTATTCATTTTGCAGCTAGAAAATTTTACACTCTCCTAGTTGGAAGCTTCATTATGATGTTCAATGGTGGAATCTATTTCGGGATTGGTGGAACAAAGGAAGTTAACAATGGATTTGTCATTTGAAAAGAGGAGGATATCAAATTGCTCAGTTTGATCCCAATCTATGAGTTTGGGATGTACCAGGGGTAAGGAATCATTGGATTGGATAAAGTCAGATGTAGTAAGAGTCCCGATGGTAATGTCTTCAAATTGTCTAATAGTGAAATCAATGTTTATAAGGTAACTCTCCTCTGAATTATCCATTTCACTCTGAGTTTGATTGTCTTCACTGGAATCTGTTGGAAATAGGATGCCATTTAATTGCAAATCCTAAACATTAATTATTCCATGTATCTCCTAGATTCTTGGAATGTGTTCAACAACACTAAGATTATTGTGAGATTAATATTTGATGAAATAATCATGATTATTGACATTTGTAATTAATTCTAAATGTAAGAAGCATGTGAGGGCGTCCATATTGAGTTCCTAAATAATAGGGACACATGGGACACTCACATGGTAAGGTGAAACTCACCTTGTGTTCAGTTAACTATACAGAGTAATAGTTAACACTTCTGAATGCATGTAAAGATCCTAGGAGTTAGGATTTGGTGTTTGCATGCTTGAAGTTCAGTTAAGTTCAGTTAAGTTAAGTTTAGATCAGTTTAGTTCAAGCAGTTCAGTTGAATCAGTTTAGTCCAGTTCAGTTCTTCAGTTCAGTTCAGTTGGTTCTTCATTCAGTTCGGTTCGTTATCTTCATTGCATGCATGTTGGTTATTTTGAGTTGCATATAGTTAGCTTCATTTAACTTGTAATGCATGGCTAATAACATTGAGTTGTATGACGATAACAGGGACTACCTCCAGTTAACAAGGGATGACCATTCTTTGGGAATGGTGTTGAGTAAATGTTTCAGTTAACAATAAAGCACTTGAAGCCAACTTGGGCACCCAAGATGCTTTATTGGAATTAACTCCAATGCATGATAAGATATTTTTGAAAGCTCTGTTAAGTGGGACCCTCTTTTGGGTGCCATCTTTGAGGAAGAGCTTTGTAATTATCACCGAAGTGAAGGATGAGTTGTAGCTTTAGTTTGGGACGCCCAAATGGGTAAAGCACATGTTCTAAGCTTTGGTCTTCACGGTATAACTCTACTTGAAGGAATATGGCGTACCTTTTCAAGGGCTTGAGCTTATGCATTGTAATTATCACCATTTTGAGATTACAAGGTTGCATATTGTCTATATATCTCATTCAAGTTGAATAGAGTTTTAGATTGTAAAGACAGAAGAAGCATTCTCAAGCAAGAATTGGAGCTATTGTAATTGAGTTTGAATAATAGAATAATTCTTGGTGGAGTTTTTTCCCGAAAGGGTTTCTCCACGGTATATCTTGTGTGATCCTTCTATTATCCTGTCTAGTTCTTCTAAATAATTCTCTCTACATTCTACAACAGTAAAATGAATTAATCAAGATAATCACCCACAAAGAATATATGTAACAAAGAAAGAGCTTACTTAGATCAGCAATATTAAAGTTTTACAGAGTATTAAGTTAAGAAAACACCTCAATTTTCAACAGAATCATCAATGTGTTGCGACCCTATTTCAAGCGGTCTATAACCTGAACTTTGACCCTCCTCACATATGGGTGTATACTTTTGATCTACATCAATTTCCTTATCATGACAAGAATCTTCAGATACCGAATCCCACTCATATTCATTTGAATCCGTTTTAGAACTCTCATAATTGAAGGATTCTCTCAGCAAGTTGTTCCTTGTTTTTTGCTCTTGATTCTTCTCTATACCCCAGTCTTGTTTTATCCTTGGCTTGCATTGTGACAGGTTGTATCGGTTATATGATGCTTTCTTTCCTTTTACTGATAGGACCTTTTCCCTCATATCCCATATTTTCCATGATTGTATTTCCTTTTCCATACTGCTTTGTCTATACACTTGAGGTGGATGCTTGTGATGATTCTTCATCTTTGTACAACCAGTTTAGAACCTCCTTGTCATCTAATTCGTCCACTAATGTGCATGCTCTTACAAAGGTCCCATCAAATAGTGTGGTGGGTTGTGATTATTGTTGTCTTGATGTTGATGGTTGTCCATATGACATTGGAGAAGATGAAAGTTGTGATAAACATAAGGATTGCTGAAATGAGTATTCCCCTATGCCTTTGTCTTTCAATTGGATCTTGGAAAATTGTTTTGATAATGATTTGAGTTGACCTTCCTGATTTTGTGGAGTAGGATTTGATGTACTTTCTTTATTTGAGGGATTGGCATCACCGATATCCTTATCCTTTCATTGGTCCTCTTTCTCAACCCACTTTGACAAGGCATTTAGTTGTTTCCAATCATTTGATAAACCCTGAGTTGGAGCTTCCCTATTGTGTGGTACAAAAGTATCTTGGGTAGTCTTGAGGGTGTTACAATATTGGGGGTTGTTTGAGTCAGCTACAATAGTGATTTCATGGTACTGCTTGCATGTCATGAATCCAAGGTCTTCCCAAGAGTATGTTGCAGGTTAACTCTTTGTCTAACACTTGGCATACTATATCTCTGACAACTGGTCCCACTTGAATAGATAGCACTATCAATAATTTTGAAGATCTTTCCTCGTCATCATATGCTTTTATTCTGATTTTCCTTCTAAGATCAATAGCATTTTCTAAATAGCCTAGTGCATGAACAAGTTTCAAAGTACAAATATTCAGGCCAACTCCTTCATCTATTAGGACACATTTAATGCAATGTTTATGAATTAAGACCTCAATGTGTAGGGAAGTGTTGTGGGGATGATTTATAGATACATCATCATGTTCAGAAAAGGATAAGCAATGTGGTGCAGTCAAATGTCCCACCATAGTCTGGAATTGGAAAACCTCTAGATTGTTTGGTACCATGGTGGCAACTAAATCTTGTTCCAAGATTTCCTTGTGAGCAGGTGAAATCTTGAGAAGTTCTAATATGGATATTTGTCTAGGTATCTTCTGCAACTGATCTACTATGTTAAATTGGATTGTAGGGATAGAAATTGATTTGGATGTGGAAGGGGTGGCTCCTTTCCATGTTACCTTGGCTTGTCCTCATGTGATTGCATTGATGATTGTGTTCTCTTCTGGCTCTCTGATTTTGATAACATTGATTTGATGTGAGGTAGTGTCAACATTATGGTGATGATTTTCAATTGCAATAATGTTTTGTTCATGTTCAATGGTGTTATCATTGGCTGAGTTATCATTTACAATAAGATTTAATTTGTCATGATTTGTATCATCAACCACCTCAATATGCAAAATGGTGGTGTCGTAGACATAGTTATGTTTTTGCCTTTGTTATTTGATGACAAGGACTCTCCTTTCTCATAGTTTGGTAGGTGGTTCTTGAACACTCCATGATCATTGTTTGTTTGGGGTCCTTCCACAAATATCATCCTGTTGTCAATTAAGTCTTGTATCAAGTGCTTCAATTGCATGCATTCATTGGTTTTATGTCCTTTGTTGTGATGAAAATCACAGAAATGAGCATCATTCCACCAAGGAGGCATAACTTTTGGTTCCCAATTTCTTGCCTCTGGTAAGGTTATGACTTTAGCTTTGATAAGTTCCTTTAATGTTGATTTTGATGATTGTCCCAAAGGGGTGAACCTCCTTCAATTTGAGGATGTTCGATATGATGATGTTCTAGATCTAGCATTACCTTGATTGTTTCTTTGCTTGACTTTTTGGTTGCTTCCTTGGTTGTTGCCTTGGTTGTTAGGGGGATTGTTATTTTGATTAGTTTTGGCAGCGGCTCCAGTTAGGTTGAATACAAGTTTTTCATTTTAAATTTCAACCACACCATTGTTGTTTCCAACGTTCTTGTTTCATTGCCAAAACTTGGGTTTGCCACCACTATTGTAATTGTTGGAGGAGTTTGATGAGTTGTTTTCATTGTATATCTTGATGAATCTTGTCTTGACTAAAGCCTCTTCAATTTTAATCCCGTTTTCAATCAATTTTTTGAAGGTTGGGGGACATTGCAATTCCAATCTATAACTCATCTCGTCATTGAGGTTGTCAATAAAGATTGCTATCTTTTCCTTTTTGGGTATAGGATGAGACTATCGTGAAAATAACCTTCTCCATTTTTGCAAGAATACAAGGAATGATTCACCCTTCTTTTGTTTCAAGTTACAAAGATCTTTCATGGTGATGTCATGTTGGATGTTGTAAGAATATTGGGTGATGAACTTGTTGACTAATTCCTCAAAAGTCTTAATTGGTGGGGTGAGTTTGGAGAACCATTCAAGACCATGTACACCTAATATTCTTGGGAATAATCTCATCAAATATGTTTCCTCGTATGCAAATTCAAGACTCATGGTCCTAAATTCCCTCACATGGTCTATCAGATCGGTTTTCCATTGTATTTTTCGTACTTTGGGAACTCGCAATGTTTGGTAAAGGGTATCATGTGGATACTTTGATCAGATGGATAAGGAAAAATGTCTTGGATCAAGTATCTTTTTGAGGTTCCCCTTTGCATATCAAGAATTTGTTGTTGAATTTTTTTCATTTGGTGAGTTAGAGCAACCACTTGTGAAGGATCATTTTTGGGATTTTTGGGTGGTGCTTTCAATTGATTCACATCAAAGTCATCTGGCAATTTGGCACCTTGTTTAGCTAACATAAGGAGGTATTTTTCCCCATTTCTTTCAAAAATATTTTCTAAGCATTTGTGGAAGTTGGGGTCTTGTTCAACATGTTGGATATCTTCTTCAGTTATTTCTTCCCCTTCATTATTGTTGAGTCCATGAAAATGATTCTCTTCAGCCTCCGCCATGGTGTTTTGTGTTTCACTATTTTGAGTTTTGGTGTTTTGAACCTCAATGATTGGAGTTTCAATGGTTGGAATTTCAATGTTGGAGTTCCAATGGTTGAAGTTTCAATGTTTGGCTCTTTGATTTTTTGATTTTCAAGTCCTTTTTCCTTGAGTTTTTGTTTTTGTAACCTTGTTTGAATGGGCATACAAGTGTTATAGTTTAGACTAAACTTTGATCTAAGTTTTGGGAAAGTACCAAGGATTACAACTAAGTCAAATAGAATGACAAATTCCAATGAGACTAGGTTTGACTTGACTATATAGCTTCATTTCGTGATGAAAGGATGATAAATCCTGATGATGAAACTAGGCTTAATAATCAAAGGTGTGATAAATTTGATGATTTTGGTACTTTGAGATGTTATATCTTGGTTTAGGTTGGAAAATTCCACTTGTAGAGGTCAATTTTAACAAGTTTAGATTCTAAGGTACCTAAGGAATGATTTTGGACTTGAGAAAAATTTGAGATTTTGGTTCAAACTATGAAACCGAAGACAAATTTTCTTCCTATACGAGATACTTAAATCTTTGGAAAAGTCTTAGATTTTGAGAATAGTAAAATGAGTACAAGTTGGGATTGTTCTTTGAAGCTCTTTTGTATAAATTGAAGACCAACCTCTCTTTAAATTTTTAGAGTGTTGAGAGACATTTTTTATGTTCTCTTGGACTAAGAACTTTGGACTTGGGTTTCCGAATTTTAATCTTTTGTGAAATCATTTGATAAAATACATGTTCAGACTCTATTGTACCTAAGGAATGGTTGAACACTACTGAGGATTCCTAGGATGAGACTAACTGTCAGACAGGAGATGAATCTAGGTCATCGGTTTTGTGGTCTGCAAAATGCACCAAAACAAAGACAAAATGTGCCAAAACAAGTGCAAAATGCACCAAAACTATTGCAAAATGTGCCAAAACTAGTGCAAAATGTGCCAAAACTAGTGCAAAATGTGCCAAAACTAGTGCAAAATGTGCCAAAACTAGTGCAAAATGCGCCAGAACAGGTGCAAAATGTGCCAAAACAAGTGCAAGATGCACTAGAAAAGGTGCAAGATGCACCAGAACAGGTGCAAGATGTGCTAGAAGGCAGCCAATATGCACTAGAAAGTTTACAAGATGCACCAAACTGGGAGAATAACACTATTTCTTGGAAGTTTGTTTGATTCTTCAGATTTTCCAGTAAGAGACTTGGTTGTTTTGATGAATTTTTTCCTGAATCATGGTTTTCACTTTCAACATGTGATGTTTGTGATTGAAATTGGTTCAAAAAAACATTGGTAAAGACACATCAAACATGTACAAGTTAAGCTGTGTAGGACTATATTTGTTGAATTTTGACTTGGATTTTACTCTAACTATGCTTACTTATAGAGGATGATTAGATGCTTGACCCCACTGGCTCCCCTGTACAGCACTCACTTCTACAGGGCAGCCAAGCATCAATACCCATGAATCTCCCATGGCATATTTCTCATCTCTACTAAAAGTCGCAAGAATGTGGGACAACTTTAGAACAACTGTTCTTGCACCACCAAATAGATTAAGGATTTTGGCCTTGCTACACAAAGGGTTTTAATATAGGAATTTCGTTTGTGGGGGATAATCCATGCGGCAAGAGACCATTACTTCCCTTCTCGTCAAAACTATCCTCGTGATAGTTGCCTTTGTTCAAGTATCCACATTTATATCTCGGTTGGAATTTGCTTGGCTTTAGCATGTTACCGGTTGGGTCATTCCATTAGGTGATTACTTTTTCCCACAAGGCAGGCCCTCTATGGATAAACAAAAGAAAGCAAGTACATTTGTAGTTCAATCAATATTTTTTTTGTGTAAGCAAAGACAGAACACACGCGATATACTCAACTCACACTCGCACACAAAAATTGAATGGGTTTGGCTTTTTGCTCACCTAGTTAAGGGGAGAGCATATGCCTACCATCCATCAAGCACAAAAGACATGGTGTTCATTAACATTTTAATTAAGCTATCTTCCTAACTTAACCAAAAGGAAATAATTAAATCACTTCTAGCCCCTACAATATGTCAGTAGTTTATGTTTGAGTCTTTGACAACGAATCTGAGAAACCTGCAAAATAAAAACACAGAGTATTAGCATTCAAATTTGGTGAAAAATACAGAAACTACAAAATGTGCCAGAACAGAGACAAAATGCACCAATCTAGAAGCAAAATGTGCCAAAACGCATGCAATATGTGCCAAAACTCATGCAATATGCACCAAAACTCATGCAATATGCTCTAAAACTCAAAAAACATGATTTGGAACCCTAATGAACTTTTTTGGAAATTTGCAATATGCACCATTTCTCATGCAAAATGTACCAAAACTCATGCAATATGTGCCAGAACAGGTGCAAGATGTGCCACAGAATTTGCAAGATGCGCCAAAATAGTGACAATATGCGCCAGAAGATATGCAATATGCACCAAAACTCACATCCGAACTTGTGAACATAAATTTTCCAGAATGTTAAAAAAAATGGGGCAAGGCCCCATGGTGGGTGTCATTTTGTTCATGTATGAAATGTGGAAAGTTAGTAAATCAACACAAACCTTAATGAAACGATTTATATGAAAGATTCAAAGCAAAGAAGCTACTCTAATTTGAAATTTAACAAATCTTTCAAGAACGTCCCATTGTCATTTATTCTTAAAGATTCCTTTAACTCTTTGGCCCTCATATTTCTATGTGCACAAAGGCTATTAGAATGACACTTAAGAAATGAGATTAGTATTCAACATGCAAGCTAATTAAATTCCTACATGAAACTATATGATAAAGATGATGATGGATACTATGATGAATGGATGATGATGCTAGATTATTCGAGGTAGATACTATGGTAGTGAGATGGGATGATTCTACATATGCTCAAATGCTAACTATGGAAATGCTAATCTAAAATGCAATTATGATGCAAAGGATGACATAAAATGCAACTATGAAGCAAAGTGTTATTCTAAGATTTAACTATGATGCAAAACATGATATAAAAAGTAACTATAAGACTCCAAAGTGATCCCAAGCTCAAATGATATTTTTGCATGATAAATCTATTCAAAAGTGGATGCAAAATACAATGCCAAAGGGTTGTATTTATAGCCTTTTCCAAGCATCTTGTGAGGTGGCAATGATTGACGGTCCATATTCGAACAAGAAGAATGGATGGTGGAGATGGAGAGAATCAAGATGTTGTCCCCTTGACCAAAGACAACGTGCCATTTGGATGGAAGAATCTCTTGACCAATGGGAAACATGCCAAATGGATGGAAGACTCAAGTGTGGGAAGAAAAGACCATGTGTTTGAAAATTGGTGGAAGTGTGTGAGGAATAAGCCATGTGCTTTTAAAAATTGGTTGAAGATAATTCTAATTAAAAATTTGAATTATTTAATTTTATGCGACCTTGGTGAGGTGGCACAAAAAGTTGTAGACATGTGCTTGAATTTCTAATCGAGATTAGTGAAGATTAATTAAATAAAAAAAGCTTATGGAAATTTGTTTATTTAATTAATTTAGAAGAATATGTTTTTAGATTTGGAGAATTTAGAAAATGAACAATATAGATAAATTGAGAATTTATTTATACGTAGTCAAAATATTAATTAAATAACTAGTATTTAATTAATTAAATGTCATGACCGATTTTAGGTGTATACATGAACTATATTATATCAAAAAAGCAATTCTTGTTTACCTCAAGTCTTGCTCTCTTTTCTACAAGACATTTTGCATATGATTGTCCCTTGGGACGATCAGGATTCCTTGTATAAAGAAATGGTCCCACACTCATCACATTGTTGAATTGAGTAGAGGACTATAGCAAGTAAAATAAAAAATGATACAAATTAACATATAATTGTTGATGAATAATCATATTTACTAAACATATATCTACTCCTATCTAAACGTAAATATCTACAATATAAAATAAACACATACTTTTTGTGATGCTTCTAAACTAGACGAGCTCGTGATGGATGAAGCAAATAAGATGGTTTCCTATATAAAAAAATGACAAGAATGTAACACAATTTAAATACACATGCACATATAATCATAATGTCGAGAATATAGAAAAACATATACCTATTGTGTAGCTTCTTCCAATGGGTCAGACTCAGTCAACATGGTTGTAAAAGTACCAAGTTGTTACATAAAAAGACAAGATTACATTAGACTATCAATCTATGTCCATGTATTTAAACATAATAGATTTCCAAAATTAACATCTAAATAAAAATTTAAATGGTATCGTATACTCAATCCCTAGGCCAAATGAAATGGTTGATTGCATAGTCTCCTACACTTGGGAAAATTGGTCCTCTATGAGCAATTGTTAAAGATTTTGCACATAAACATATATTAGTACAAATATCTCCTATAAAATATGAAAGAATTTAGATAAAACACACTATGAAATTACTTTAAGTCTTACTGGTGCTCCCACATCGTCTCTAGCACCCGATGTCTCTCCTGGAAATGGTCCACTCTATGCTCTATCAACTCCTACATCTAACATATAATGGACCTCATAGTTGGATGTGTCTATAGAAGCCTCAGTGGACTATCGAAGAGGACCCAAACATATATTGTGGCACATGTTGTAGTAATGGAGCACACAAATATGTGTCAAAGAGGAGGGTGTACCAGTCAGAACTGATGCAATAGGTGCATCACCATCATGTTGGGATGTATCAACTGCATCACCATGATGATGGGATGCACAATCATACGATTGTGCAACATGATGGCTCTACATGATCAAATTATCACTAAATGCATGTATGGAAATAATTCTCTAACTCCCTACATCTAAAGCAATCTTGGGGTAAGGTACTAGAGTCAAGGCAGCAATAGGTGAAGCAGGAAGAATTGGGGTGACTCGGTGTGCTCTGGGTCTATCCTATGGCATCCCTTTACCCACACCCTAGAAATTTTGCATGTCAAAGTAATTGACATGCCTCTGTAGGAAAAACTTGACATATAATTTTCAGAGAAAATACTGAGGGACGTCAAGATTTTTGTTGGGTGGTTTATCAAAAACCATACACCAACATCTCCACAAATTATCTAATATGCCTCTATGTGTGCACCATTTAATTAAAAAAATTTGCTTCTGCACATTTACGGGTTGTCCTATTTTGGGATTGATGAATAACTGGGATAATTGGGCTTTTTCAATATCAAGTTCCCTCACTTCATCATATGATAACCCATTGGCATAAAATTTCCTTTGGGACTCTCACCACTGTGCAAACATATTGTGTTGGTTTGCCAAAATTTCAACATTTGAAATGATTGTTTCTAAAGTGTTTTTCATATCTGATAGCTCAGGGAGTGTATCATAAATTGGACATACGTTTCTCAATTGATCTAAATTCCTATGAATAGATTCATGTATTGTGGGCACATTTTGGTTTGGAAACATCGGTGGCAGCAAAGGAGGATTTGCAGGGTTTTCATCTTGAGCAGGGTTGGGATCAGCCATTCTTAAGCCTATTTATTGATGAAAATTTTAAAAATTAACAATCATTTTAATGCAATAAAAAACCTATTAAAAAACCTATTTTTGACTAAAATTCACAAAAAAAAATAATGCAAAACTAATATAAAATTGAAGAAAAACATTAAAATTTATAAATACTTATGAAATTTGATTGATTTGAGCAAAAAAAACCACTCCCAAACGGATATCTAAGTAGCTTAATAGAAAACCCACACACAAAAAGAGATGCAGACTGTAGAAATAAGTTGAGGTTTTTCTTTTTTGATTTTATGCAACAGGAAATGGATATTTGTTTCCTTTATGTTGTTTTTTTAATAACTGGTCAGGTGCAGACCACCATATGTTATGCGTGAGCATTGTTTGTATTATATAATATATAATATAAAATACATTATTGTAATACAATATATTATGTAATAATATAATATATTGTATTACAATAATGTATTATATTATATGTATTATCATAAATTGTATTATATTAAAATATAATATATTATATTAATAATATATATTATATTATATTATATTATATATTATATTATATTATATATTATATTATATATTATATTATATTATATTATATTATATATTATATTATATTATATTATATTATATTATATTATATTATATTATATTATATTATATTATATTACATATATTATATTATATTATATATTATATTATATTATAATATATATTATATTATAATATATATTATATTATAATATATATATTATAATATATATTATATTATGGCTATAATATATATTATATTATATATTATATTATATTATATTTATATTTTATTTTCTTATATATTATATTATATTATATTATATTATATTATATTATATTATATTATATTGCATATTATAATACTAATCTATATTATATTATATATAATCTATATTATATTATAATATATATGTATATATTATATTATATTATATTATATATTATATTATATATTATATTATAGTATATATTGTATTATATTATATTATATATTATATTATATTATATTATATTATATTATATATTATATATTATATTATATATTATATTATATTATATTATATTATATTATATATTATATTATATTATATATTATATTATGTTATATTATATGTTATATTATATTATGATATATTATATTATATGTTATGTTATATTTATATTGTATTATATATTATGTTATATTATGTTTTGCCATATTATGTGCCTTATTATTACCTGTATATTATATTTATATTATATTATATTATATTATATTATAATATATTATATTATATTATATTATATTATATTATATTCTGTATATATTATAATACATATTATATTATATTATATATTATATTATATTATATTATATTATATATTATATTATATTATATTATATTATATATTATATTATATTATATTATATTATATATTATGTATATTTATATTATATTATATATTATATTATATTATATATTATTATATTATATTATATTATATGTATATTATATTATATGTTATGTTATCATTATATTATATATTATATTATATTACATATTATATGTTATATGTTATAGTATATATTATATAACTGCCACTGTGTGCCTGTGTATTATTATATTTTCCTGTATATTATATATATATTATATTACCATATTATATATAATATATTATATATTATATTATATTATATATTATATTATATTATATTATATATTATATTATATTATATATTATATTATATTATATTATATTTATATATTATATTATATTATATTATATATTATATTATATTATATTATATTATATATTATATTATATTATATTATATATTATATTATATTATATTATATTATATATTATATTATATTATATTATGTTATATTATATTATATTATATTTATATATTATATTATATTATATTATATTATATTATATATTATATTATATTATATTATATTATATTATATATTATATTATATTATATTATATTATATTATATATTACATATTATAGTATATTATATTATATATTATATTATATTATATTATATTATATATTATATTATATATTATATTATATTATATATTATATATTATATTATATTATATTATAGCCTTATGTATATTATGTTATATTATATATTATATATTATATTATGTTATATTATATTATATATTATATTATATTATGTTATATTATATGTTATGTTATATTACATATTATGTGTATATTATGTTATATTATGTTATATTGTATTATGTTATATTATGTTATGATGTATATTTATGTATATTTATGTATATTATGTTATGTTATATTATGGTATGCTATGTTATATTATGGTATGTATTATTTATTGTTATATTCATATTTATGTTATATTTGTATGTTATGTTATATTATATTATATGTGTATATATTATATTATATATTATATTATATTATATTATATTATATTATATTATATTATATTATATTATATTTATATTATATTATATTGTATTTATATTATATTGCCATATTATATACAATATATTACATATTATATTATATATATATGTATAATGCATATTTATATATTATATTATATTATATTATATTCATATTTATATTATATTATATTTATATTATATATATTATATTATGGCCATATTATATATTATATTATATTATATTATATATTATATTATATTGTATATATATTATATTGTATTATATTATATTCCATGTTATGTTATATATTGTATTATATATTTACATATTATGTTATATTTATGTTATGTATTATATTATATTACATATATTTATATTTGTATATATTATGTTATGTTATATTATGTATTTACATCAGTACATTATATTATTATTATTATATTCCCTTCCTTCCATATTTATTTTATTATATTATATTATTTATATTATATTATATTATATATTATATTTATATTATATTATATTATATTATATTCATATTATATATTATATTACATATTATATTATATATTATATTATATTATATTATATATTATATTATATTATATAGTATATTATATTTATATTATATATTATAGTATATTATATTATATATTATATTATATATTATATTATGTTATATTATATATTATATATTGTTATGTTATATTATGTATTTATGTGTTATGTTATGTTATATTATATATTATATTTGTTATATTATGTGTATGTTTATTATATTATATTATATTATATTATATTATATTATATTATATTATAATATATTATATTATAATATATATTATAATATATTATATTATATTATAATATATTATATTATATTATAATATATATTATATTCCATAATATATTATAATATATTATATTATAATATATTATATAATATATTATATTATATTATATTATAATATATTATATTATATTATATTATATTATAATATATTATATTATATTATATTATATTATAATATGTTAGCATATTATATTATATTATATTATATTATATTATATTATATTTATAAACATGTTATATTATAATATATTATGTCTCATATTATATTATATTATATTATATTATATTATATTATATTAATATAATGTATTATATAATACATATTATATTATATTATATTATATTATAATATTGTTATATTATCCATATTTATCCATATTATATTTATATATTTATATTATATTACCCATATTACTATTATATTATATTATATTATATTGCCTGCTATATTATATTATATATTATATTATATTATATTATATTTATATTATATTATATTATATTTATATATTATATTATATTATATTATATTATATGTATATTATATTATATTATATTATATATTATATTATATTATATTATATTATATATTATATATTATATTATATTATATAATATATTATATTATATTATATATTATATTTATATTATATTATATTATATTATATAATATATTATATTATATTATATTATATTATATTGTATTATGTTATATTATATATTTATATGTTATATTATATTATATTACATATTATATTATATTACATGTTATATTATATATTATATATTATATTATATTATATTATATTATATTATATTATATTATATTATATTATATTATATTATATTATATTATATTATATTATATATTATATTATATTATATTATATATAATAATATATTATATTATATTATATTATATATTATATTATATTATATTATAATATTATATTATATTATAATATGAAATAATATATATTATATTATGAAATAATATATATTATATTATTTATATTATTTTATAACATAATATAATATTATAATATATTAAATATATTATTATATAATATTATATTATATTATTGTGGACAAAGATTTTGGCACCCTAAGACTCCCTTGCACTTCTAGGGTTTTTACCTAAAAGGAGAGAGATGGGCCAAAATGGGCAATTTCTCCACTCAAAACTAATGAAAATATGAATGAAATATGCCTAAATACAATGAGTAAATGCAATAAACTGATAAAATATGTTGGTTATTAATGCAAAACCTAAGAAATGCAAGTTGTTTGAAAACATGGTGTTGTATGCAAAAACACCTAGAAAGATGAATAGAAATGCAAATGGAACAGAATAGGGAAGCAAAACAAAAAGCACCCACCTATAAATGTTTTGAAGATTGGAATGGAGGCTAGAAATGTTGTTGATTCTAAAATTTTGACCTATTGGGACACTTGCCATTTTGGGTGACCTAGTCCCAGATCTGGAAAACTGCATCAGAGCCTGTTTCAACCAAATGGGTATCCAAATCTATAGAAAACTCTGAAAAACATGTGAAGTGGGACTAAGTTGCCATTGTTGGTGACTTATTCCACTTCTAATTTTTTGAAAATCTGAAAGTGGAAACAGAAGCCCTCGGTCTGCACTCTAGTTTCTGACAAGTGTCCACCTCTGAAACTCTAATTTTTGGCTCTGTAAATGACTTTTTGTGGATATTTTGACCTTGCAAGGAGGAAAATTACTCCAATAAGTCTTCAACCTATTCTTCAATTATTTTCAAGTCCTCAATATACCTAAATCTACAAACACACAAGGAAAGAGAGAGAAATGGTGAATGTTAGGGCATGGGGGTTTGCCTTGGTCAAACCCCTTTTTAGGTAATTAAACCAAAATGAAGAAATAATGTAATGAAACATGAAATAATGGAGTTAGAGACTTTCCATGATGATGGATCTTGATTTTCTACAGCAAAAGATGAAGAATCTACCCTTAAATATCTGAAAAAGCTATCTTGATGACTTGAAATGTTAAAACCCTAGCTTGCTTGACTTGAGGTTGAAGATGAATAATGAATAAGATGAATGAGTTATGAATTATGGTTTAGAAACTTGTATTTGTAGGCAAACCACCTAATTTTCTTGTTAATTTGATCCCCAAGGCCGACATGAAGGAAAAATAAACTTAAAATTCAATTTTTCCCACCCAAACCTCAAAAATAGCCCAAATGGGACTAAGTCACCAGGCTAGGTGACTTAGTCCCACCTAGATGGGACTAATTCACCTAGATGGGTGACTTGGTCCCACAAGGGTTGTTTTTCCAGTTGGATGGTCGAGGAGTGAAGAAATCAAGTCTATATGATTATTTCATTGTGTTCTTGATCAAAATAAGCCTTGGGATGCACAATATGGGGCCATAAGGGCCTATTAATGATGATGTAAAGAACTTAATTATGGCTAGGGACACAAATTTCAATATGAAAGTGTGAATAAATGCACTTTACATCATTAAAATGAGGTCCACATAGCCTAGAAAGGCACAACATCCAATGTGAATGTGTAAAATACATTACAACACTAGATTAGAATCAAGTTTAATTTACAAGCCTTCTAGATAGATGTGATAATGAAATTAAATATTTTTTATATCATTAAATTAGGGGAAAGATAGGTTCATTAAGTCTAGAGAAGTGTGAAAGTCTTTTACAACACCTTTACAAGACATGGTTAGATGCATTCGCAAGGGTCCAAGACCTAATGTGAATGTGTAAAATACCTCACAACACTAAATCAAGGCCTCATTAAGTCTAATTTATCATTAATTAATCCCAAATCAATCAAGGAAAAGGGGATACTTTTTTCGTTTCCACAATTATATTATATTATAATACTATATATAATAATATAATATTATAATGTATTTTACATTATATATTATATATAATACAAACAATGCTTGCACATAACAAATAGGGGTCAAGTCCTAGACCTAACCAAATTTAAAAACCCAACCTAAACGAAATGGATGTCCATTTCAAAAGGATATTTGTTTAGGTTTGGTATTTGATATGGCACCATGTACTTTCTACCCGAGCCTAGAAAAAGTCAAAGCAGATTTTTGTGTTTTTAAGCAAGTTAAAAATTCCTCTTATCACATCACCACTTTTTGGACCCCCATGATCTTGCATAGGCCCAGTTAATAGTTTCATGCATGATTTTCTAATGAGGGTGTTAATCCCTTCTCATGCTTAAGGTAAAACATCTAATTTTAATCCAACATGTAAGGAAACTACAATGATGTTTTAGTCATAGAGGTAGAAAAGCTAAGAATAGACCTAATGGTTAATAGGGGCAACATACTTTCCTTCTCTATTCTTTGCACTTTCATAATTACATCCTTAAATTTGAAGGGATTTGGTGTCCTAAGATATCATAACCATATTATTATCACATATTCCTTATACACTAGGGGCACCATGCCTTCTCCCTTGTTCCTATCTACACCCACTAGGGACTTAATACCATACCCACAACATTGTACATTCATACTATTGGATTTCACATTAGAGGCATAAGGCACTCTAGTAAACTATGTACTTAAATAGGAATTTTACTTCATTGAGGACCACATCACCATATTATATTTCCCATGTTAGGGGATCATCATTACCTAAATTTGAACTAGTATATAGGCATATTGTGACACCAGTATTGGGATACACTATGCAGTGGGCACATTTATTGTAAGGAAGTGTTAGATCCTACATTCAATTATCAATTTAGCACCTCAAAGAAACCCCACTTGGTATTGTGGAGCTAGAAGTAAAGAAGGTCTTACCCACCTTAACAATTAGTTTTAAGTTACCCAACTTGGGTGGGTACAAAAAGATGGGGGGCCAAAAAGTGGCAATCCATCTTTGAAATTTTAAAAAAGGCATAACGTGAGCGCGTTATGTTCCCTATAAACAAAAAAAAAAACTTTCATTCATTCTTTCTACATTTTCCTACTAATTTGCGGCCTACAGACCCTCAAGAGTGCCTTCACATTATAGGAGAGCTCATTCTTCACAATTTCTTCATCATTTCTTTGTCAAATCTTCACCAAAATGCCACCACGATGTCGGGGAAGTCAAAGGAGTAAGTTTTTATTTTTTATTTTTGTGTGAATTTGTAATTAAATAGGTAGATTTAATATTTTTTTGATGCAAATTTATTTAATTTTCAGGAAATAATACTGCACCTCCAAACCCTCCTGAAATTCCTCTTCAAAATCTTGATTCTCAACCTGAAATCCTTGCCAAAGAACAAGCCCAACAAACACCTCCAACAATTCCTCAATATGCTTCAGGAACTCAAGAAAATTTAATGGAGAAAATTGATGATATAATTACAAGGTTGAAATATCCTGCAAGCTCAACCTCACATAGAGCCACGCTTGCTCAACCACTTGAATCAATGTTATCAAATGTAGATTCAATTAGCAAGCAAATAACTAGTTGGTTGAATAAGATATGAGAGTATAAACAATTTTATGAGAAAAATTATCTTATAAACAATTGAAAGATGAAAAAATTATAAAATTTGACTTGTGTTCCATATTCACAAACCCTAGAATGAATCAACCTTTACACCCTTCAAGAAAGAGGTTACCTATCCATTGGTGCAACCACCAAGGGCTAAAGAACCATTTTTGGTAGAGGTGGTGGATGGTTTTTGCCATCCCTCATGCAACAACAATGAGGTGTCATAATATTTTTTGAGGAAACTCTATTGTGAGTTTGTCCTCAATAAGATCCCAAACTATTTTGATATGTGGGATATTGGTGTGTACACCCCATAGCTAGATATTGGTGTGTACTACCCTAGGAAACCAAAATATTTCATTATGCTAGCATGTATTCATAGGATTGATGATCTCGTGGGCTATTATGACTGTCCTAATGTGACAATGGACTATTATATGGATTATGATAGCCCTAAACTGGTGAAAACTCTCTTTTTTATGAAGTTGTCCATCATTATTAAGAATTCATGTTATGATCTTAGGAGTTGAATATTAACTCTATACTCAAGACCACCTACAAAAACAATGAAAAGCTTGCACAAGAGAGTATGCAAGAAATGAGCTTGCTTTATATTAATATCTATCAAATATGATGATGAGGTGTGTTCAAAAGTATACAATGACCTTGCTTATATAGAAAAGGTGTGATGAACTACCTAATGCAAAACATTAAATGTCTTATGTTATTATTAAATGACCTAGGATGCTAGAATTAAATAAAAGTTAAAAATATAAGATTGGATAAGATCTTATCTAGATAACTAAGACTTCTAGAAATATTCCTAGGACCTAAGTGGACTTAACATGTAAATAGGATGAGCACTAATTAACTAGTTAGGTAAATTACCTATTTACACCAATAATGATTGTGAAAATTAAGCTAAGATACTACAAATTGGCAATGTTACATAAGGAATACATGATATTTTTCAAGATTTGATGGACAATGGAAACTCATCAAATCTATCAAATTTTCTCGTTGGCTCTAAGAGCTCATGATTGGTAAGTTCATGAGCAAGTTAGAGGAATTTATAGAATAAATTGAAGAGTGTTTGGGTGGAAGACAAGTAAGTTGATATAGTTTTATAATGCTTCAACTTGTATTTCCTTGATCCCTTACCTTACAAAGCCTGAAGTTGGCATTAGTACATAACCAAATATGAACAAAAAATCAAAAGTATAATAAAAATATTAAACAAATATAAAAAAAATAAGCAAAATAACAAAGAGTAGATACAAAAACAGTAGAAAAGGAACCACTCACTAGCTAATTGGAGGCCCAACAAAGTCAAAAAAGCTATACATGGCCTCCCTCTCTACAAATATTAGGCGCAACTTAGTATTCAATGAATTATACTCGTTGCTAGAAACAACCATTTTAGCTTTACCTTTTCTTGATCTAGCTTTGTTATCCTTCTATACAATATTAAAGCTTTTGGTAGTGAAATTGAGTTTTTCCTTGCTCATAATGATCATGTTACTAACCAACTCCTCCAACTCCTTAAATTTAATTTTCATCACCAACATTCTTTGTTAAAGGACATCCATTTATTTCTATTTATGTAGAAAATAGTACAAGGAGCACCATAATTTTTATTTACCTCCTTAAGCTCCCCTCTCAAGTATCAAGCTAAACCATTTTGGTATGGTTTTTAGTTTCTTGTTTTGATTTTTTTCATCTTTCTCTTAGGGCTTATCCTTTTTTTCATTTTTAATTGGCTTATCCTACTCATATGAAACTTATTGCAGCTTCTTGGGATTGCCTATTTTTGATAATTACAAAATCAATGAATCTTATATTATTTATTTGAATCCTATCACTAGTAATATGTGTGATGATTATATAATTATAAATCCTCATTCTATTGATGTACTACCTTCTTCTATCCAATATGACGTGTTTCTTGACGATCAATATTTTTCATTACATATGAACTTGATGCAAGAGCATCTAGGTGGACTGGCAATCAACATCAACCAAAAATGTATTTGAACTCTTCATGTTTATTTTTTTCATTTTTGTGTGGGTTGGAGCTTCAAGATCATCTTTTGGATTTTTTGAAGTCCATAAAATCTTCATTTACCAATACTTGGATTTTCATTTCAAAAATTAGAGGCAAACAATGTGTTTAATGTGATTTAAAATTATCGAGTATAAATTCAAGGCTTGAAGGATTTAAGGGGTCCATTGGCATGTTAGAGGGAACTTCAAAATAAGAATTAATATTCCTTTTATCAATTTTTATTCCTATAGAAGTTTTCATAAGGCAAGTGACCTTTGGCATTCCATTCTTGTCTTATTGGGTGCTTAAAATGGAGTGAAAAGATAGTGATTTTTGAAAAAAAAAAAAGACTCTTCAATTACCAAAGGAGCGTGAATTGGTTTTGTATTTTATTAATTTTCCAAAGGCATCTATATCAGCAAGGAATTTGATATGGTGAAGCAACATTAACAACACATTTTGGAAGCAAAACTATGTCTTTATTTCATTCTTTGTGAAGGAATTTCAGAGGTAAAGTTGAGGGAAATGAAAGGGAAGATTTGGGTGCCACTTTTTGGTGCTTGAAAGGATTTAAGAATATATAAAATACAGCCTTTAATGGTGTAAAAAGGCAGAAATCAACAGCAGCAAGGTTGGAGAAATAATTTGCATGTTGCTCTTGAGAGTTGAATAAGAAAGAGTGTACGAAATCAACTTGTGAAGAAAAGAGAAATAGAAGAAGAGAAAAAGGATTTTACAGGTGTGTTTTAGGTGTTCAAGGTAGCCATGAGAACTGAATAATGAAGATAATAATTAGGTTTTAGAAGATGAGTGAAGCCAAGAATGTTTGAAGACATGAGGATTTGAACTCGTAGACAAGATATGTCTAGAAAAGCTTGTAAAAAAATCTGAATTTTATTCAATGTTGAATCCTTCATATATGTATTAATATTGAGTAGTGTTCATGTATGAATGTGTATGAATGTTGAAATAAATATATATTTCAGATTCTTTTTCTATTTATATGTTAATGTGGATTGGATGACATGTTAAGGCTGCAAGATTGGGTAGTTTGATAAGACCCCCAAATCTTGTTTGCATCAAAACCCTATGGTATTCAAGGTATTCTCACATAATGATACCTTCCATGATGATGGCATACATTTTTCTCTATCTCTCACCTTGATGTATTGAATATTAAAGAAAAAGGTTAACGGATCTTGCAACTATAGAGACTAAGGGTAAAGGAATCAAATTTGGTGAAGTTGCCCAAGACAACCAAATTTAAAGCTAATATAGATGGATTACCAATTGTAAGTGATTGATGATAATTTACGATAAAAAATGATATGTAATTCATAAACTATTAAAGTGCAAGATATCAATAAATCAATATATAACATGTTATTGTTCATCTCAACCATTCCAAAGTGATTATACATTCAAATTTTAAGTTTAAACATAGAGAAACATGCACACAAGGAAAAAATTGTATTGTATATTGATTTGTATATATAAAAGTGTAGAATTTATAATTATGGATGCATATGCAAATTTGGCATATATGCCATCTCAAAACATTTTTTACAATGTACAGCATATGTCATCTCAATATCTATATAAAATGTACCTATTGAATAACTATGTATCAAATCCTAATTGTCCAATTGACCCTAGATGTCTCAATAAAATCCTAAACTTGTGGTGGATCATCAAAATATAGCCTCTTCATGCCACTTGATGGATATGAATTTGGAGGGCATAATAACAATTTAAACCACAAATTAGATTAATTAGCTCAATGGTAAATAATTTAGACTACTAAATAGAAACTTATCTACTATAATTTAGAACTTTCAAATTAACATCTAAATAACTATACTAAACTATAATTTCTCTAAACTATCAATTAAAGTAAAATCCAATTCATTATTACCTTAACTCTTTATTAATTTCCCAACAAACATTCTAAAAATGAGGGTCGCTTAGGACGATCAAGAGTCCTAGAATATTGTAATGGTCAAGGAGCCACATAGCTGAATTGTGGAGTAGACTATAATAGGTAAAATAAAAATTGATATAAATTACTATATAATTGTTGACAAATTAGGAAATGTGTATAATAAAAAGAGGTTAGATGTGTAAATTAAACATCTATATTACTAAACATAAGCTTATATCTACTACAAAAAATAAACATATACCACCGATGAGGCTTCTTCCATTGTTTGTGGACTCATCGTGGATGAACCAATTACAATTTCTTTTATAAAAAATGACAAGAATGTAAGACTATTTGTATGTGCATATAATCATAATATATTTGAAATTAACATCTAAATAACTACAATAAGTTCTATAAGTTATTTAAACTATTAATTCAATTACCTCGACTCTTTGTGATTTCTCGAAGAATCATTCTATGAATGACTACCACTTAGGACGATCAGGTGTTCTACTATAACATATTGGCAAAGGTGCCACCTCATGAGTACACTACAAAATTAAAATAGGATCAAGATATAAATTAATATATTTAATTATCACCATTTAAATGATATGCATACAATAAAAAAATTAAGCATGTACAAAAAAGTATACCATTAAGTCTATAGACCAAATTCAATGGTCGAAAGAGTACCATGATGAATTTTTCTAAGTTCATCCTTTATCATCAACTGTTATCCCACTTAAATATACATTAGTACTAATATTTGCTATATTAATTTTAAATAAAATTCACTATGAAATAACTTAAAGTTTTACTTGTACAAAAGATTGGCCTTCCTCCTCTTGTCTAACCCTTGATGGCTCTCCTTTTGTTCTTCACTTTGATGCCTCTACATGTGTTATTTTCTTTGATTCCTCTACATATGTTCTAGACCCTCCTAGATCATCTCACGTAGGATTCATACAATGAATATCATATTCATATTTGTTTAGGGGTGACTCACTCGTCTCTTCAAGAGGACCTATGTTAGGAAAAGGTGTATTGTACACCTTGCAAAATGTATTTAATGTAATTATTCTTGGGGCCACTTTATGTTGCATGTAACATTGGGACATAAGTTAAGTTGCCAAAATGTAATTATTTAATATTAGGGAAAATAAATAAATAAAGTACCCAATATTAAATAAGGGGACAAGGTTTTGTAATATCATGGTTTTAGTCACATAGTTTTGTGTAATACCACTTGGTGGTTTTGTAGGAGCTTTCTTCTATAAAAGAAACCACAAAGGTAGTTATTAAGAGATGCAATTTTGCATGTTAGCTCTAGTTAGAATTTGTGATGGTTTGAAGCATGGCACAGGATGTGTGGTTGCATGCTTGTTCACATGGATTTCTTGGAGAGCGTTTGTTGCTTTATGGTGTTCATGGAGAATCAGAAGATGCATTGCAATATTTATTGTTGAATAATACATGAGAAATGGATGCTTTTGGAGGCTGGGTTTTTTCCCTCTTGAGGGTTTTCCCAGGGTATATCTTGTGTCATATTTTCATGTGTATGTTGTTTATTCTCTTGCATGTGGATTCTAAATACTTAGTTGCATAGATTTCTCTTATGGTCCAACCAAGGTGTAGGCTCCTCGGACTTCCTGCTAAAATATCATCAAGAGTAACCATCTCAACACATGTCTCTAATAATAAGAGAAATCAAGCCTCGCCTATGTCTCCAAGTATCCATGAGTACCTTTAACCGACCAATCCATGCCAAACTCCAAATGCAACATGGCACCATCATGAATTAATCAAGCAAATGATCAATGTACCCAATACAAAGAGAACCACACAAGATCAATGTCAAAACTCCAAGCATGATTCAGGAACATAAACATGACATCATGATGATATCACACCTCCTTAAAGAGTATCATATGATCCAAAGAACATAACAAGCATATGTATCATGCCAAAACTCTAACGTACGATCAAGAGTAAATCATGACATAGTAACATGACCATCATATCAAAACAAGGATCACATATCAAAATACAAATCATGACACCTCAACCAAACAATAAAGAAGTTGTGCATGGAAAACAAAGATGTCAACATATCCAAACCACATAAAGATAACCATCCTCTATCAATGAAGCCAAAGATACCAATGAACCCTCACTGCATAGAAGTAGAATCCAAAAGTCCATCCATGACACTAGCAAACACTGCAGAAGAACATCCACCATCAAAAGGTGAATCCATATCACTGCCAACAAATCACATTAAAATTATGATACCGAGTCACACAGGGCATCGTGACAACCATCCTCTCCATGAATATCATCCAGGTCTACACACACAACTAAAATTTCAGTAACATAACATGTAAAACCAAAATCTCAAAGCCAAGAAGATACCTACAACTACCAAACCATCATAAACTTATCCATCACCGCCAATCCATCACTGTCAAAAGCTCCCACTGAAAAAATGTAATCAAGTTATCCATGACATCATGATAAACCACATGCTACAAGGCCCAAAAATAATTGTCCAAGTACTATAAGAAACATCCATCCTCTCATCACTAAGCACACATACCAATGTACAAATGACCAAAAAACAAGGCCAACTATCAAAGTGTACAACAACAATGAATCAAACCTAGTGAATAAATATAATCCACAACCAAGTCATCCCACTGCAAGTAAATGGTAGCTAATCCACAATATGCATGACTTGTAGATCCAATCACTGAAACATGCAAACTCATCATCACATCAGTAAACTGCAAACTGGGACATCTAAGAGAATAACCATATAGACCAAAAGACTCAAAAGCCAAATCAACCTCTGATCTAATTTTCTGAACATGTCCATATTCAAGTACCATAGTTAAGGAACCAAAAACACCGCCAACAACCTAAACACAAATGATTACACATAGTGAAATGATGAGGCACACAAATATGTATAAACAAGGAGGGTCCACCAACATCAACCAATTGACTAGGAGCATCAATCTCATATGGCTAGGAAAATTGAGAAGTTTGCATAATCAAATGGTCAATCAAAGTGTATGATATTGAGGTTTTGTGTTAGTGTGAATGGGGAAATTTCATATCTAGATATTAGTGAGGACCTTTCCACATCATTAATAAGTTTACTTAGGAGTTAATTTCTTAGGTGGCATTCTAGAAACTAGTATTTAATGGGACCATATTTGATTAATAGGCATGTAGTTATTTTAGCATTTAATATTTCTCTCATGCATTTAAAATTAGGCATTTGATATTTAATGTTTGTAACTAAGGTGGTTATCCAATTACCTCTCCTCTTTCCTATATAAGGAAGGCTCTTGTACATTTGTAAATCATCTCATGAGTTATATCTCAATATATTCTTAAGATCATCATTTGATGATATTCTCTTCTTGCTCATGCTACAGCACTTTCTTATTCATGTGGATGGTATTCTTCATGCTTGATACTTTGAAGTGTTGTCAACTTCATTTGGGTTATTATTCATATTTCCAACATCATATCAGAGAATAGTTCATAGGAGATCCATCTCATATCGAGAAGTTGAGCTAAGGAGACTATAGCAGGCTGAAGGGTTTTCATGAAGAGCTAGTTGTTCTCATCCAGGAGACAACTAATTTTTGAGGCACTTTGGGTCAGATCTGGCTTCGTCATTATGTTTAGAAGGTCCAAAAACCTAAGGATTGCCTACCCATTCGTTGAAATTCTTCCTCATCCGGAGGCCATTAGAGGTTTTTTGCAGCGATATTGGAAAGGCATTGTGCGGATCATACAAGTTCCAAGAAAAAATTTCCTACCCCTTGTTGCAAAAAAAAATCCACTCTCTAGTTGGCATCATATTAAATACTTCATATTATGAGGTAAATTTTATTTTTTTTGTGATTTTTCAAAAAAATCAAGTGACTATCTTAAATTTGATGGCCAAATGACCATCGTAGAAGCCCCATCATGTCTTAATTAGGCAGTTTTCTTAAAATTGCCATAACTTTTGACTCGGGTGTTAAATTTTCGCAAACGAGATATAGTTGGAAAGTTGGTTTTGAGTACTATCCAATGGTATAGGAATTTTTATCAGATTTTATAACTGTAATATTTTATCATAGCTCTAATTCAGTGCTTCCTTTTAGACTCTCGAGCTCGTATCTTTTCACCAATTTGTCAAATTTTGGAGATTCCAGTGGCATTGCAAAGGTGATTTAAAGCTCTATCATTTTTTCCATCTAATTTTCTCATATTCAACCCCAGGTAAATTCTTTTGAGTTTTTGCAATTTGAGGCATTTACTTGATAACTTGGACATACTGCAATTTGGAGAAAGTCTATTTGCATTGGAAGGCTTCATTTTTAGTTGTGCATCATATTTGGGAGTTTCTATTTGATATTGAAGGTCATGTATTTGTAATATTGGAGATATATCATAGTTCATTATGGGGTTTGAATATTATCCTTATATGATTATGTTGGGAAAGGGAAACTATAAACAATGGAGATATTGCATCATAAACCATCTCCAATCACTTTAGTTGTTGCCACATTTGTATGGTTTAGTTCCCCCTCTTGATAAAGGAATCCAAAAAAATTCTTGGAGTTCTTCAAGGTATGATGGCTTAGAGGTTATTGTAATGCATGTTGATGGTGATGTTTTGAAAGGTATTGATCATTGTGATTGTCCTCATATTCTTCGGACTAAGATTTGTGAGATATATGGAGATCCTACTATTCCACCATTCCCCGATGATCATGATTCAAAATGTCATGTGTCTCTTTAGACAAGATGTACCCTATGATGATAATTCTATGTAAGAGCTTATAGATTTGGAATACTTTGAATCTTTAGATGAGGATGTCAAGGGTTCTTCAAATGCTTCTTCTCCATCAAAGATAGTTTATGTACTTTCACCTTCGATGATTCCTTGTCCAAATTCATTGATTGAGGCTTCCATCATTCCTATTCAACAGGACATATTTAGTTTTCCAAAATTGGGATCACAAGATGGCTCTGTTTCAAGTATTGTAGACTTGGCTACTTCTACAGGTTTGGAGTACATTCTTTAAGGGATATCTCTCCTCTAACATGTAGATTCTGCTTTGGAGGTTTTTCTTGAGTCTCTACATTCCATTACTTTGACCTTGATTTGGGATCCTAATCTTGGTGAGACTACCTTGGAGGCACTTGTTTCCTTCTCAAAGATTTCATATATGAGGCTTATTCCCTCTCATTCCTTCATGGAGTTGGAATTTCTTCAGCATCTACCATTAGATTTTCTTCTTCCTAGCAGGAGATATGTGGTTTATCGTCACTAGACACTCTTTTGGCTTCAGACTTCTCTTAGTGGTTTTTAGGACACTTCATTCTAGGGGTCAATCTAGTCTCTATCTATTCCTTCAATAGAGGGATCATCGTATTACATTCTTTGGATCTTGTTCAACAAATTAGTTTCTGCATAATCCTGGTTTGTCACCTTCTTCATTGATTGGGCATGTACCTAATTTTATTGTGGCATATTCATCTTTCTTAGGCAAGGGGACACATGAGAAATTTTCACATTAATCATCATCATACACATTCATCCTCCCTTCCTTCAATTCCTATCCAAAATGGGAAGCATCTTGTACTTGGTTTTGTTTCTTATGAAAGGGAGACAAGTTGTTTGTCAATATTGGATCATGTTTTGTCTTCAGGCACTTACTATTTTTGTAGGTGATTACATATTGTGGGGGGGCTATATAGTCTCTCTATTTCCCTCTTATGGGGGCACTATTGATTATTGTACTCGTGTGATGGATGTTGCTCTTGGGGGGTATTCATGTTGAGACCTCCATACATCTCTTCCATTACTTGTACATGATTAGCATTAGATTTGCACTATATCTCTTTTTTGGGGAGGAGTTTTGTCCCATGAGGTTTTCTCCTTTTCTTTGTTTGTAAGAGACTGCATCTTCATTTGTACATGGGTACCTAACATGGCCTAGTAGTCGATACCCATCATATTGCATCATTTGCATCATAACTACACTCCCAAGTTGCACTTATGGGGGGTGTTAGTGTGAATGGGGATATTTCCTAACTAGATATTAGTGAGGACCTATTCACATCATTAATAAGTTTACTTAGGAGTTAGTTTCCTAGGTGGAATTCTAGAAACTAGTATTTAATAGGACCATATCTCATTAATAGGCATGTAGTTATCTAGGCATTTAATATTTCTCTCATGAATTTAAAATTATGCATTTGACATTTAATGTTTGTAACTAAGTTGGTTATCCAACTACCTCTCCTATTTCCTATATAAGGAAGGCTCTTGTACATTTGTAAATCATCTCATGAGTTCTATCTCAATATATTCAAGATCATCATTTGATCATATTCTCTTCTTGATCATGTTGCAGCACTTTCTTATTCATGTGGATGATATTCTTCGTGGTTGATCCTTTGAAGTGTGGCTAACTTCATTTGGGTTAAATTGTTCATATTTCCAACACTTTGAATTTATGTATCTGCAACAATGTATGGGTGTGCTAGTGGAGGTGGAGAAGGAATAAGAGGAAGGGGAATATATGGACCTTGCATTTTTCATATTGCCCCAAACCTATCTTGAGGCATTCCTCTACCTACTCCTTGGAAATTTCTAAAGTCAAAAGAGTTCACATGCTCTCCTAAAATAAACTCTCCATATAGTTTGCAAATGAAATATAGAGGGGTCCATCAAGATTATTGTTGGGTGGTTTATCAAACACCATCCACCAACAATCCTAAAAATTTCTTGTCATACACTCATATACATGCACAATTTAATTGAAAATTTGGTCTTTCATACATCAATGGATAATCTAGTTTTAGGATTCATAAAATGTTTTGCTAATTGGGCTTTGGATATGTCTAATTCTTTAATTTGATCATGTATGATAAGTCATTTGAGTATTCTTTCCTCGTGGATGAACTCCCCACTATTCAAATGACTTACATGTTGGCTTGTGAGGGTTTTAACATGAATAATAATTCCCTTTAAGTTGGTTGTAATTGTAGACAATCGAGGGTGGTGACGATATATTTCCATAATGTTCTTCAATTCAATAATATTTTTTGTCAATAGGTCTTGAATTGAAGGAGGATTTGGTGGGGGAGGGATTCTTGGGGGAGCATTTGGGTTTCCAACTTCCTCTACCATTTCAACCTATTACAAATTCAAAACTTACAAATTAATAAAAAAATTAACTTATTACAAAAATTTATAAATAAAAACCTAATTTATACTAAAACTCTCAATAATTTTTGATAAAAATAAAAAAACTAAAAAAAAACTTCAAATAGCCAATTTGAGCACCAAAATAGAAATCTTCAAAATGAACATCTATTATTATGCTTCGGATATCCATTTTCTTCTCTTAGTTGTGCCTCCTAGATTGTGGGTCGCATAGTATAAAATGATAAATAATTACTTTTTATAAACTCTTACATAGCCAAAACGGATATCCATTTTTTCAAAGAATGGATATCCATTTAAAACAAATATTTATTCTGGTAATGTATTATTTTTTTTATATAAATATCTAATATTATAATAATATATAAATAATAAATTATAATAATATATAATATATAATTTAGAATATAAATAATAAATAATAATAATATATAATATAATATATGAATAATATATAATATAATATATGAATAATATATAATATAATATATGAATAATATATATTATAATAATATTAAATTTATATATATTTTTTAGTTTGTGTTCTAGAAAAAATGATGGAGGCTAACAGTAATAGCTCTAACGGTCGTTCGCACTTGCCTGTAGAAGATAGGGTTTCTTTTGGTTTGAATTTGGGGAATTTATCTCAAGGAAAATCTAGCAGGTTCTAGCTAAATGGAGGAAGTAGTAATGAGACCTTGGATCTAGGCCACAGAACAAAGATCGTCGGGGAGATTCCCAATGGAGATGGTTCTAGGTTAGAGGGAGGTGAACAGTCGGTGCAGCAAGACGTGAGGAATGGGGATGATAGTGCAGCTGTTGCAGGAAGTGTGGGAGTAGCTAAGAGGCTTAAGGTGCCTGACAATGGGGGGAAAACAAAAAGGACATTCTCAAGTGACAAAGCTCTTCATAGCAATGGTAGGCAAGGGAGGAGGCGAGTCTTCAAAAACAATCACAATGGAGTTAAATAGAGAGTTGAAGGAAGAAGTGATCTATAATGAGAATGTCTTTTTTGGGTTCGGTTTGATTGGGAGGAGATTCAAGGGTTTCTGGCCAAGCTTATCTGATCTCCACCAGTGGATATCTAATCACTGGAAGCCAGTTTTAGAAGGATATGTTCTTGAAATTTATCCTATGGTTAAAGGTTTTTTTATTGTTGTCTTTGAAAAGGTGCAAGACAGAAATATGGTCCTTTGTGATTACCACTGGGATTAGGAAGAAAAACATACATTGTTGTTAAATCCATGGCATCTCGCTTTCAACCCAACTACTGAAGTGTTTGAAAAGGTTCCTCTCTAGGTAATACTTCCCAACCTTTCTTTTACATTTTTGGTTTGATTCTTGCTTGGAGGCTATAGGAAACTCTATAGGAAGCTTTTTAATGGTGGATGAAGGGTCTTCAAAGCTTATGCATTTGTCTTTTGCTCGGATTTTGGTGGAAATGGATATTTCTAGAGAGTTTCCAGAAGAGATAAGGTTAAAAACTTCAAGAGGATGTTGGGTGCAGGCCCTGGACTATGAGGGGGTACCCTTTAGGTGTAAATTTTGTTATAAAACTGGGCATTTGGCTGCTCAATGTGCCAAAAACAAGACAAATAAGCATGCTTCATGGTGGAAAGATGTCACTCCTGAGCACTACACAGTGGAGGAAGAGAAGGAGAAGCAAGTAAGCCCATAGATGAAAGACAAGGAAGAGAAAAAGTCAACCTCCAGAAGCTCAGGGTAAGGAAGGGGAGGCTTCAAAGCAAACTGCCTCAAGGGAGGAGCAACATCAGAATAGTGAAGTCCTGATATAGGATGGGAGTCTGGGAGTGAATAGCGAGAGAGCGACCCTAAATGGTGGAGAAAAGGAGATTAAAAACTGGGCAGCAATGCCAAATTGTAGGGAGAAGAGGAGTGGGGTAAGGTTACAGGAGAAGAAATGTGTGAAAATGAAAGTTGTTGAACATTGTCAACAACTGACAGGCGGTCTGGATGAAGATTTGCAGAGTCCCCAGGACAAATCTTTGAAATGGCAAAAGAAGGCTACAAGGGTGGAAGATGGCTGGCAAATGGTCAAGGGGAAGAAATCAAAGAAATTAGAGAAGAAATCTTTTGCAATGGTCATTCGGTCTCAAACGAAGGGAGGACCAAGAAGTTCCTCTTTCCTTTGATTTGTTAAAAGGTTATCTAAGGATTTGTTGGTTTTGGGTAATTTTCTGTAAGATTGTTTGTAGAATTGTTGTTCATTGTGGAATACAATGTAAGGGTTAGGAGGTAGGACTAGAGGAATTGACAGGGGTGTCTAAAGATATGGAAAGAGGGCTTTGAATTGATAATGTAATGCAAATAACTATGTCATTTGGTTTTTATTAATAATTTAATTCACTTTATCACTGATCAAAAAAAAATTAAGTTTATATATAATAATAATACATAATTTAATATATAAATAATGTAGTTTTTAACATATAAATAATAGTCATAATATATAATATATAAATAATAAATAATAATAATATATATCATAATAATATATAATTTATATATAGGCCCGAACGGGTAGTAGAGTTGGCTTGGGCAGTGGGTTTGCTCCCCATTGGTCTCAGGTTCGACTCTGCTTCCGGGTTTAAGAGGTGGGACTTCTTATGGGCGGCGAATCTCACCTACAGAGGACTAGTCTCGCCCTAGCTTGCCTCAGGTACCCAAGGTAAGGGTTGTTGGACCACTGGGCTAGGTTGCAGGGACACCCCGTAGTAACAATATATATATATAATAATTTATATATAATAATATTATAGAATATTAATATATAATAATATAAATTATATATATAATATATAAATATTATTATATATTATATATTTTGTATATTTTATAAATAGCTCATAAATATATTGTATACAACTATTATCCAAAATGGATATTCGTTATTTAAAAAATGGATATTTGTTTTGCTTTGGTTTTTACCAAAGCAAAATGTACTTTTTACCCAAACCAAGTAATAAGTCAAGCATTCATTTAACGATTTTGGTTATGTGAAAATGAGTTTTTTTCCTATCACCACTGCTTGTATAACACCCCTCCATTTTGGATCTTTTGACCGACAATGCTTTCTTTGTTATGTGTTTCTGTTATGTTGTGACTGATTATTTGTTTCTAACATGCTTTCACATTAACATAGTTGTTATTTGAATTAATAATGATGTATGTTCATTTATTGATTATTGATGTTTTAATTTTGTCAGTCTTGATGGGATTGTATTGGTGAAGAGAATGGTATTGCATCACTCGTTTGCGAGTGCCCTGTGATTTCCGCGATTCTCTCTTCACGGTGTGAATAATTTATTATATGTATACATGTGCGACATTTGCTTGTTTGCAGGATTGCAGATACCGGACATTAGCTTCACCTAGTTTCACAGGTCTGAGTGTGTCCACTACTCAACAGTAATATTGAGAGATAGTAACGGGTTACCTAGTCATACCTTTACCCTAGTACAGTGTGTCGTCAGTTTGAATTTGGTCTTAGTTTTATCATTGTTGTTTTGGGTATTTTATTCTTGTGCAAATTTAATTTAGTAGATTAAATGTGTATTTAATTTTAAATATTTAATTAAATGAATTATTATTGTGAGGGCTTTAGAATAAATAAATAAATAATGGTTATGTTGATTGAGTAAATTTTATTACTAAAAATAAATGGTAATTAAATAAGTAAAAATATTTAAATTGGTTGCAATTAGTAAATTGTATTATTATATTTAAATGCATGTGAATGGAAAATATTTAAATTGTTGAGGGAAAAGATATTTTAAATATTTTGTTTAAGATAACTGAGAGTTAGAAATTTGGAATCTAATTGTTGAAAATTCATTCACGGGGAGGATTTTTGGAAAAAGGAAAAGAAAGTTGTTTCACGGGAAAAGTTTTGTATGGGTTGTGAAAAATTGGTGAGAAAATTGTGGATCTCTCAGAGGAAATTGTTTTAGAATTATTTTGTTGTAGAATTATTCGCTGTGTTTTTTGTTGTGTCTTCTGGAAGGAGGCAATTGCATTGAAGAAAGTTTTGGCTACATTGAGAATTGAAATTATAGAGAAGTTCGACAACATTTTCTTGAGGCAACATTCTTCTGTAACAGGTTCTTTACTGTTTTTGTGAAATTTGAAATTAAAAAGTTATTTTATTACTGTAATGCAAATTGGAAATGTTTTAGGAAATGATTTTTCAATACTATAGAAGTTCTTGTTTCTTTCTTTTAAAAGATTGCTGTGAATATGAAACCTCTGTAGAAAATAATTAAATCATTTGTGTAATTTGTTTATTCGAAATAGATTTATACAGGAGGAAATTATAGTGGAATTATTGAACCTCTATTGAATTTAAATCTAAACTTAGAAACCTCTTCCTGTGAAAACATAATTTATTCTTCTGTAGAAAATGATAAATTACCGTTGAAGATTTAGATCTTTATAGGGAATGATTTTAAACAATAGAAAATACAAATAAAAGTATTTGAGGAATTAGAAAACCTCTGTAGGATTGAAAATAAAATCTTCTGAGAAAACCAAAATAATTGGAAACCTCTGGTAATTCGAAAATCAAAACTACATAAATAGTGCGTCACTAAATTAATCATAACTCAAAATTTACCCAGTTTACGAACTGGGTAGGGCTGAATTTTTTATATGTTTTAGACGACTTGATTGCACACCTTCAATAAAAAATTTAGAGAAACCCAGATCCGAAAATAAAAGTTATTAAAGTCGCAACATACGGGATTTATGATTAGGGTTGTCTAAAAATTGTTAATTTATATTTATATATTTATTTATTTGTTTAAAAATATATATTAAAAATATTGCATATAATTTTAGAGTATTTAAAATATATTTAAATATATTTTTAAATAGGTGCATGCACATGCACAATTTGATATTTTAAAATAAATGTTGGAAAATAATAATTAGATTATGTAATTAGAAGATATATATATTTATTTAAAAGAAATATTATATCGTTAATTAATGCATACAATGCACAAGTAGGTTTTTTTTAATAAGATGATTTTATTAGAAGGATTAAGGTTTCTATTTATATTTGTTTGTGAAATTTGAGTTAACAATTAGTTTTAATTTTCCTTATGATTTGTAAACAGAAGTATTTATATATTAATAAAAGCATGTAAATGCATGGGTTAATAAAATGTTAAAATAAAACGACTTAGGAGTGAAAGTTGATTTGTATTTAAATAGATATTGATTCAATTTGGAATCTTTAGGAAATCTAAATATTAGATTATTTAAGTGCCTGAATTATTTTAAGTGGTATTATTTTATGTTCACATTTGCGGGCAATTTGAATTGAATATTATGAATAATTGTCAAACTCGAAGTTAAGCAGTTGGTTTAATTCGTTGTGGATTTATTGGATTTAGGAAATCCTAATTGTCATTTATTTAATTACTTGAGTGGCTTCTTATTGTTGTGTATTCTTCTGTAATTGTGTATTGGGCATTGAGGATATTTGTTGTCAAGAAAATTATAAGTCTTCCAGAGATTATAAAATTGTGAGAGGGTTATTGTATCTTTTGTTCGCCCTTTTTGAGATTTTCCTTGGGTAGTGCACATTTTTTTGGGTTTCAGTATTTAACATCCGTAGGGATGTGTGAATTAGTTTGAACACCCGATTACTATGAACGGGTTGTGTGATTTGATTTGAGCACCCGGTTATTACGGGATGTGTTGTTCTTTGCAAAATAGTTGATATTTGTTATCGTATTTTGTGCACTGTCTACCCTTGGGTTGTGGAATATGTTATTGTGTTGTCGATAGGGGAGTGGCTTTCAACGGGGGCTGGGACACAAAGGGGTTCTAGGATAACTCGTGTGAAAGTCAGTTTAATCAGTGAAAATTAATTAACCTTTATTAGGGATGGAGTAGCTTAATATTTAATCAAATAATTTAGCCTCGCTCATTGGCTCAAGGGCTAGTATGAGACTTGAGATGAGTCGGGAAGGCCTGGAATGGCAAGATCATTATCTTGTCTTCTCGAAAGATAACCGATTCCGCACTGGTGTGCATGTAGGGCCGGAATCATGAGAGGTTACCAGGATAACCCTAGAGGGGGGCCGGGACCTAGGAAGATTTCCTTTGGATAACCAATGCAACCTTTGTGATGACACTCCTCCTATGACAACGGTCGATTTGTATTATACAGTGGATGTATTTGATTCAGTGGTTCTGGAAGCAATGTAACCTTATATTTTGTGTCTTTTTAGTACAGTGTTGTTTTGTGTTTTTTTGGTACAGTGTT
This sequence comes from Sequoia sempervirens, assembly GCA_007258455.2. Classification (NCBI taxonomy): domain Eukaryota; kingdom Viridiplantae; phylum Streptophyta; class Pinopsida; order Cupressales; family Cupressaceae; genus Sequoia; species Sequoia sempervirens. The sequence continues at coordinate 155,966 of VDFB02342559.1, read as the reverse complement.
GTTTTGTATTTACTGGTATAGTGTTGTTTTGCATTTACTGGTACAGTGTGGTCTTGTATATTACTTGTGTCTAGAGGTAATAGGTTTGTCTTGGTTATCTGTTACTATCTCCTAGCACGGGGGCTGGGCCTACGGGTACCAGATGGTTGGGTGGCGTGCATCTTACATTGTTGAGTTTCTCTTCCTGTTCGTGATGGCGGGATCTTCTTGTTTGAGGAGCTCATGTGGTTGTCTGGAGTTGTTCGTCTCCTTCTTCATTGTAACTGTGGATCTATATGTATAATTGTAATACCTCATTTGTATCGAGGTGAACCTTTATGATGTAATTGTAATAGTATTTATAATCTATTCATTATTGGATTTAATGGTGTTGTATATGTGGAAATATGTTTAATACATTTCTATGTGTTAGATTTATCTTAAAATAGTTTAATGCTTTGTTGTAAGTTGTATCTTGATTTTAATATTCATATGTTATGGTTGGTTAAATTTTATAAGTAATGGTGTTCACATGTAGACGCGTTGCGTAGCCTAGAGGATGTATGTGGTTAGAGTAGGTTACTTTACTCGTCTTGTTTTAACTTTAAAAAAAAATTAGTTGTGCTTCCGTAGTATTGCATCATCCTCTAGGTTGCGGGACGGGGTTTTACAGCTTGGCCCATCATAATCCTGTGCACTCACCCCCCTTTTAAGTAATTTAGAAAAAGTATTAGGATTAATTAAATACATAGGATTTACAAGGTTGATGACACCTTAATCCTAACAAAAACCATGTGCACAAATTCAAATTGCTTTGTAACAACAATAATGAGCTAATCACTAATGCAAAGCACAAGAGTGGGCTTCTCTGGTGCTTACTCCAATGTAAGAACATAACATGGTAAGATCAAATATGATATGTGAAGGAATGATGCGCCCAATACAAGGATACATGTTAAGAATATGCAAGAGAAGTGCAAATGATATAAAGAGGATGCTTTGTAAGTATAGTGTCTCATGACATTATCTAAGAATAAGAAAATAAAGCTCAAAAGCATAATTTGATATTAGAAAATTAGAAATATTAGTGATATATCATATATAAAAGTAAGACCCTAATGTGATGACCAAGGGTGGGTAGGGTCTATGGAAAAATATATCACAATAAAGCTAATAAATCTTAATAGAAAAAAGCAAAACAATCCCATGAAGAAAAGTAATATAAAGAGATTTCAAATATAATTTATTAAAGATATAAATTCAAGAAAATACAAATGTGAAAAACCTTAAAATGTGAATAAGTGAGTGTGAAATTAATAGCTCACCAAGATGTAAAATAAAATAAATTTTCCAATAGAGTAACCTTGGCTAGACCAATAAGATGCATACCAATAAGAATCAATTAATATAGATTGATTAATAATGACAACTTTGCTCAGATTATTAAGAAATGTGTCTCAATCTAGCAATCTTATGTATAATATATATTCTTTGTGACATATAAGCTCAAAGGTGCTACTCCACATGTGGAGTTGAGGAATCTCTCAATGGGAGGGGAGTAATGCCCTCATTTATTTGGATCTTTTTTTGTTTTTATTATATTATTTTGTGTTATGGTTTTGGTGCTCATGGTATTATAAAACTACCTTTTGATATGCCCATTAATATTAATAATGATTTAGGACTTGAGATGGTGAGTTTATAAGTATTGTTATGTTGCCAAAATAGCTTCATATCTCTTGTTGGTGATTCTCTTGTAAAGGCTTAAAATTTGCAAGTGTATTAAAACCACTAAATACTAAATAATGCATTGAGTTTCATTAGAATGTGGGGTTTTTCTCTTGAAAGGTTTTCCCCTTGTAATTGTATTATGGTATAGCACGCTTTTATATTTTATTGTAATTGTGTGATCATTTTAGATTTATCACATACCTTCTCTCATAGATTAGTGTGGGAAGCATATTTAGACCCTTGCTTCCTTTCAGGGACTGATAAATTTGATGATTTTAATGATTATTTTAGGAAAGTAAATGCAAAGACTATAATACCACTTAGCCCTCGTCTCAATGGTAGATAGTTTTGATGCAAACTTTAAATCTAGATATCGTAGATCTCAAAGTAGACCCTCTTTGTTAGTGAATTTCTTGGAAATTTGTGCTAGACATCTATAAGTGAATGCAATACATGTGAACATAAGGTGAATGCATAGAAGTATGTGCATATAAAAATAAAGTAAGGTTTGGTATGTCTATATAAGAATGAATAAGACTATGACAATGAATTCAATTTTACATAAGAGTTTGACATTCATCAATAAATACATCTATCAAAACATTTCCTCAAAAGAAACATGAAACTAAATAAAAAGTAACATACATATACAAATTTCACCAACTACAATATTAAATTTTTATATTATATAAAAACCTTAAAACTAATAAAAATATTTAAATTAATTTATACATACCTATCCCTTTCCTTCCATTTCTTCCACTTGCTTCATGTAATTTAAAATGTAGATCATTTTCAATAAGACAACTTTTTTTAGTCCTTTTAAGTACTTACGACCTCACAAAACACGTGTTTGTAATAAAGTTTGTAAGTAAACGAAGAATTGACCGGCGGAAAGTACGCCACTTAACCCAAACTCCAATCTAAAACAGAAAAAATAAACTAATCATCGCTCAGTGAGATACTGCGGGAATATTTCATTGAATCAGAGGTCTTCCATAATCCTCATTATTGCAGCTGGATCTTCTGTACACGCAGTAAAGTATAATTTGTGCCGCACCAAGCAATGCCCCCAATCCGTTTGGAAGCTGCATTATAACAAATATTCCTCAGCTTTACTGAATTATCAAAATTGATTTGGCCGTCTTCAAATCCCTGAAACTAGGATTTTTTTAAAAAAAATTAGATGTGATTGTGTAAATATTTTTCATCAATATTTCGGATCATACTTTCTGATTCATTTCTGACCAACTATATTTTGATGATGGATCATAGAGTATGATCAGAAATATTGATTGAAAAAAATTGCACAATCAAATCTAAAAAATTTGAAAAAGTTCAATATTATGAACTGAAAATTTTCAATATCATTTTAAATATAGAAAAAAATTACCGCCACAAATATGTCTCTGCCCAAAATGCCATAGAAAAACCAGGTGAAACCGCATAAAAATACACTGAGTGAAAGGAAGAAGGGCATAAACTCCACACTTCTTGTCTGGACTACCAATTTCTGTGACATAAAAAGAAGCACATAGAAAATGTAAATGTTAGGAAAGATTTTGTTGGACATCATTATGATATGAAAATAAAAACATAAACAATTTATCAGAGTTTTTGGGATTTACTGTCTGAATCAAACAGTCAAATCCAGAAATCTATAATAAGATTTTATTGCAATCTCCTTTACTATAATTAGTTCCCCAGAAATTTACTTAATGAGCAGTAACTATGTGGTTTGTTGCAGAGCTTTATGGATATGTTTTGTGAGGTTTATGGAATAAATTTGCAGGTATAATAATAAATATTCCATTGACTTCATTTTAAGCTAATTTCAATGGCCCCTCGGCATTCATAGCAGAGCATTATTGAAATGATATTTAAGTGATCATCAATAAAGTGGTGGACCATAACTTTGACTGCCAGGCCAAAAGATGTTGTCCAGTTTCGATCCGTACTGGACCACCTTTTGCAAGCCAACAAGGTCACCGACTGATTGGCTTTCATGTCACCACGTTAACAAGACATGAAACTTCTACTTTAATGGTGCTTATCAATTAGATTAAAGTGCAAGAATATGTCTTTTCTGTTACTTTCTGTTCAGTGAGGTTTCTCGTGTGTTAATGGCCTGGACTTTTAGAAAGAAGAAATAAAAATCTCAAATTAATCTTATAGATTGTAGAAATATCATATCTATTACTCACCATTATAGATAAGGGAGCAGCGAACATGGCGACCGAGACAGCCACTCCGATGATCCCAACAAACAATTCCCGTCCTGTACCATGGAAAGCCAAGACAGACACTGCAACAAGTGCAGCAAATAAAGCCAGAACTCCAATGAACAGTCTCAAAATTTTCATCACATGTTAAAATATATATTGTGGCCACAGATTGTGGGTCTCTCAATAAATTGTAGTGCCATTGTCAAAATGCATAGGTTATTTGTCTGTTACTAAAATAATAGTCAGTCATTTGCCACATCACTTTATCATTTTTAATTGGACCTTCCACTACTATATAGGAGGGTGGTTTAAGACGATTTTTGAATAAATTGTCTTAACTTAAGACAAAAAAAAAAATTGTGTATTGTTTCAAGTATTGTTTTTAAGCGATTGTCTTAAAAATTGTCTTAAAAATTGTCTCTATAAAAACAATATGAAATAGAAGTATTTTTGTCTCTCTAGAGACAATTTTCACTTTTGTCTCTTTAGAGACAACACTTGGGATTAAAGACATATTGTCTTTGACAATATGTAAAAATTGTCTCTCTAAAGACAATATGTAAAAATATATTAAAAAAATAAACAATTTATTTTAATAAATATTTTTTAGTGTGGTTTTCAACATTCAGTGTTTCCAAATTCTGTCGTCCTCCTATTAGTTGGAGTATTTATTTTTATTTTTCCAAATCCGATGGAAAATTATGACAGAAATTATCAATGATTTTGAAGCTGGGAGCAATGAACAATTGTCGAATACGCAAAGCATAATGTTCATAAAAATACAAAGAAATAATGCATCATAATCCGCATTCATAAAGTTAATGCCAATAAGTAATTTTTTTATTTATAGTTTACAAAATTGTTCATACAATCATGAGCAACACGTACATCATAACATGATGTGAGAAAACGATTCATTTCTAGGAAAGAGAAAATATTAATATTTTCTTAAAACCCAGTGGAATATACTCAACTACCGACATAACTCTTTCGAGCATGGCAAGATAGCTTGACAAAGAGTTGACTCAATTGTCTAGACTAGACAATTTTGCTTTAGAGTGGGAAATTTCTTCTTGTGTGCCTATGTCTGGTCCTCTCAAAGGCTAATAACCTTTCATTGTAACAAATTCATTAAATCATGTACTTTGTTATTGATGAATGATAGGATTTCCAAATCATCTTTGAGCATAGCACAGCCTTTCGAGATTTTGATTCACTTTTGGAGAGAGTTGAATTCTTCCTTTAAGATAATTAGTAGGGTGAAAGCAAAAAAAATTTGTAGGCAAACAATATTAGATTTAACAAGTAAATCCATTTGCATTATTCGTATAAAGAACCACAAATCCACAAGTCTCTACACATGAAATGAAAATAATAAATATGCAAATCAAACCCCAAAAAAATATCCAATTATATGTAGCCACTACATTGTGGTCATTTGATAGCCCAAAAGTGAAAATATGTGATCCCAAAAAAAAATTACAAATATTTTCTTTCATATTAACTTACAGCTCAAGCTGGGCTGCAAACTGTGCAACTTTAAGTTGGCACCAGTTAGCTGTACTAGTAACTTCTCCACCTCGATAGAGCTCTGCAACTCGTTCAAACTATTCCAAAGCTAGTTCCAAATTTTTTTCAACTTCATATATTTCACCGAATTCTTGTAGAAAACAATAGTGTAAAACACAGAACGAGTGGGCAGCAAATAATGTTATGGGAATGTCAAGTACATTAGTCTAATTAATCATAAACCAAATTAAATCAATAAACAAATCCACAAACTCTCAATCAAAAATACTCAATGCATATATCAATGTAGTGTAGAACACAGAACAACTCACCCAAGCAAGGAATCAAATTTTAATCTCGCTAGACTTTTGAAAATAATAGTATATTTATTTATTATAAGACAATCAACTCTCAAGTTCTTAACTTTTTTATATTAAATAAATACCAGTTACAAAGAGAAGAATGCAGTTAAAAACTGCAAAGAAGAATAGAACATAACAACATAAAGATCAAGAAACAGGGACAACAAGACACCAAGTTACAGCAATAAGAGTTGTCAAAGTTGCAGTAGTAAAACTAGAACAACAGCAATATTTACATAGCAAAACTAGCACATACAGTTTGCTGCAAATGTGCCTACTTTCTTACAAACACGAAATTGTAGCAGAAGAGCTATCAAGTTCTTAATTGCCTCAAGTAGTATGTGTGGTTCTGCATTTCGTTAGATGTATGCAAGCAAATAATAGAATTTACAAAATTATCAGTGGGAATTCATCATTTATGAAGATAAATCTTCAAAGATATGATCAAATATTTAGAAACCTAAATTAGAATCAGCTTGAAATTTCAAAAACAAAAAAGCCTTAGGACCTTCAATTTCCCTCCCATAATTTCCCTCCCATTGATCACATTAAAACCACCTATGCAAGAATAAAATAGCACCCAAAATCTGTAGCATGAAGACATTATAAATTGTAGTAAATGAATTTCATTATGATATTGCTATCAGGATTCAACCGTGTAGTTATACAAGTCAAACTCATTGACCTATGTTTCATGAGTAGTGGTTCACAAGAACCCATCTCTCATGATAATGAATGGTCCACATAGCACTCATTGTAGTAAATGAAGTTCATATTTAATATTTATCATATAAGAAGCCACTATTTCTTTCCAACAGGTTGATAACTTCCAAGTACAAACAAATCTTCAACTAAGGTCAGGCCAAAGTTGATATTCAGGTCGAATTTGGATAGCTTTCATGTACCTTTTTTAGTGTTTTTAACTTCAACAATTACTCTAAAGCTTAATGTTCACTTAGTTACTCAGAGCAGTCACTCTTGTATTTTCTAAAGCTCTTGCCTTAAATTTCTGAGACTCAATTCCTAGGAGAAGAAAACCACATTGCCTTCATTGTCTAATGAGCAAGCAAACTATGTAAAACTTATTTTGGAACAAGTATGACTAAAATGGATAAAACTAGAATAAAAATGTACCCATTAATCCTGAAAGATTGTTCTATACAACATCGATTGATGCTTACTCAGATACCTCACAAAAATAGAGAGATGCTCATAAAGTAGGTAGTTAGAGATGTATCGTAAGAGGCAAGAATAGGAGCAAGACAAACCATTAGCTTTTACCTCTTCCTAACCTAGTTTGAGAACAGTACATCCTGCATGCAAACTATGGAGAAGATGAATCGTTGATCGATCATTTTGAACAGGAGAATAAGGGTTACTATCAGTCTTAGCTAACCATATAGTTTTAAATAACTTTCTTTACCAAAACTAATAATTGGTAAAGACCGGAGTTCAAAATGGCTATGTCAATCTAACTATCAATGCTCCTCAAAGAGGAGGGTTGGTTAAGCATCGTCAGTCACAAAAATATGAGAGATTATCCATTCTGTTTTGTGATTGTGTAGCAAATTTGAGAATTTTCTTCAAAATTGCCACTTACCCATCAACAAAAATGAAAAATATTATCTTGCCAATAACATAAAAGGCAGTAGAGCTCTAAAAGAAAATATCAACCATACCTCAATGCATTCACTTCTAGAATCACATGATCTTACTGAATGCCCGAGACTTCTAAAATAATTGTTCAGAAAGTGGCCTCTACCTGATAAATTCAAATCCCAATGTAAATACATAGCCACAGAGATACAGAAATCATAAAAATTATAAACCTTCCATAAATTATAGCTCACCTCCTTGTCAAAATCATCAGCTAGTTTATCTGGCTTCTCACAATCATCATCAACACTTTCAGAGTTGGGCTTAGATGATGTTTTCCTAGCCCCTATATCAAGCATAGTGTCATCATAATCAATTTTATCTTTCAGGACCAATTCCTGAATTTTTTCAGCAAGAATTATCGCAATAGAATGTCTCCATTCTTCTTCTTCCTTGCCTTCTATGACTAACCATTTGTGACCAGCACCAAAAACAATGCAAATCTTGGAGAAAGCCATGATGTATATATCCCTCTAAAACAAATTTGTAGGTGGTGATTGGAACTTCCCTCAAAATTTGTTTGATAAGGAAGAATCAAAAACAAATTTTAAACCAAATACCCAATCAAAATGTTTAAATGAAAGAATTAGAATTAGAATGGATTTTAACTTTTCTACGGATGCTTTGCTAAGGGACTAGAGAAGATAACCTGTTGTAACATAACAGCTAGTCCAAGAGCCCAAAACGTTCATCATTCTAATTGCTATCATCTCCTTATTTCCATCTGTATGGTAATTCTTTAAGAGGGAAAATGTTCTTCCAGATGCTATTCCTTCCTGCATCCGTGTAATTGAATATTAAAACCACTTGCCCTATATTAATCATGGTACTAATTATGTGCTTGACATTACTAGACTATTCTCTTACAGTTAGGGAGATGAGACCACATATCAGTCATGCCTTTAAATCAACCTTCAGATACTATCCATGGAAGTCTAAGAGCTCAATGGACGAGGGATTTAAGCCTTTCTTCAACTGCCCCACCTGTTATTCTAGTTTCTAAGTGAGTCAATGTACCATGCTTTTATAAGTACCCATTGAAAATAAAAGAGCATCACGGTGAAATAATTTAATTTCTTTATGTTTCTCCCCAAAAAAATGAAGCCTTTTCCTTTTAAATTCACTAAATATCAACATTATCCATTGATAAAACCCACAAGAAAGTTTGGGTGCTTTTTTTTCATACAATTTGTATTCCATGTTTTTTTGCATGCGTGTAGAACACCAATAGGCTGCCTCAAATCACAGATGTTAGTGGAGCAGCAGCAAATACCTAGAAAATCTTGGAGTTTTTCTTGCTCTGTTACATCATAATACACATTTTACTTACATGAATAACAAAAGAGGTGAAATCAATCCCATAGATTACTTAAGCAAGTATAAATAGCTCACAATACTCACAACGTAACGAGCAATCAACAAGAAAACTAGGAAGGATACTCCCAACACAATGCTTTCCCATCTCCACTACACAATACACAAACATAATGTGTCAGAAAAAATCTTTAAGAAGTTTTGAAATAAATACAAGTAATAATTTTTCATAGGTCACTGGATTCAAATGTAGAGCTTCTACAAAAAATTGTATAATTTGATTTCATCAACTTCTCCATAGATAATATTGTTGAGTTAGAAAAACAAGTATTGAATTAAAGGAAGACAATTTAGGGAAACCTTGTGAACTTGTCATGAAACAGAGTGCATCACTAAAACAATATCTATTTTAGTTGAGAAATGATGGAGTACAAGGAAGCCTTCAAGGCGTTGTTGGAGGGACACAATAGTGGCTACTCCTACCATGAATCCCACTATTGTTGCATAGGGTCCAGCATGTCTATGTTGAATCCCAACCTGTAACACGCTTCAAGTCAATGGGGATATCACTATCTCTCATCCTCCAGTAATGATGATCAAGTGAATGGGAAATCAAATAGATATATATGCAAGTTTCAATTTTACCTGCACTCATTTTCAAATAAAAAGACAAAAATTTCAATGCCAACTCACATTACTGGAGGATGAGAGATAAAGATGACAATAAAGAGAACCACAAGGATCTAACAAATGTGGAGAACTATAAACAATATACTTACCACTTTCCCTTATTCATTTATCAAAATACAAATAAATTAAATAATGATAAATGTATATCTACAAGCTTTACAATTTGTTATTATCATTAGAAATCTCTTTTTTAATGCAAAATTTACCCTCTTATATAGTTAAACCCTTTGTTAATTATCTATATTAGATTATTTAGAATGAACAAACTCTTTCTTGACATTTCATTATCATTCCATTTCTAATTTAAATCATATCCAGTAGAAAAGATAATATATCTAATTAAATGTTCTTTGCACAAGAGTTAAAGACATATAGTTAAATAGGTAACAATTGACTTGTAGTTAAACCATAAAAATGTTAGCAATTCCTATTACTTGCTTAGTTTTATAGGTGGTTATTAGGAAGTTATGCAATTAGACATTGTTCCTCTTTATATATGTATTTCTTGTTCTTTAATAATAAAAAAGTCTCAAGTATTCATCCCTTCATTTGGTATTGGAGTGGGCAATGAAAAAGGTAATGGCATGACGAAGAGAAGATGACTTTGGTCAAAAGTGTGTGGGTGCAAGGCGTGGCAACCCAGACACTTTGAATAAGATGTTTTTGAATTCTAAGTATGCAAGAGCATGAAATTTCCAGCTAACAAAGGTGATAATTGAGTATCTTGTGCATACCAACACTAGCCAAGACAAGAGCACCATCATCTATTTCTTCTTGTGCATGGAAATTTGGGGTAGCTCTAAGTAGGGTAAACATCACCAAATAGGAAGTATTCATGGTAGCCTACGTAGCATGTAATAACAAACTTAAATGGTGAGGATAGAAAGAACAACATCATGTGGCCTATGAATAAAGAATTCGAAAGCCATAACTATGAAGGGAGTGTAATATGGAAGCTTCATTTTTAATGGATTATGGTAGCACTGAAGGATCTATGTGGTGTCAAGTTAAAAGGTAAACTCTGCTAAAATCTAGTGTTTTATAAATAAAATATATTGGAATATTTAAAAATTTCTAGTTTTGTTGTCGTGTAACTCTACCACCCAGCATACCATCCTATGAAGATAAGGAGTGTCAAGCTAGAAATCCTTTTTTTTCGCTAGTGGTAAAGTGTGTTATTATAGGAAAGAAGAATCATCAATATGTAACAAATAGAACAATAGAGAGTATTGCAATTATCTAAAGGATTATGAACATTGCAAAAGGGAATAATAGAGATATTTTGTTTGTTTTTAAGTCTATATTTGTGTAGAAAAAAACAATGGTAATGATTTCTGAAGTTTGAGTGTTACATGAGGAGGAGAATTGGTGTTAGGAATTTGGGTTGCACTATTAATATCCATACACTAGTTCACCTTCCATTGTTATTGACTAGTCTATGCCTCCCACCATTAAAATATATAGAATGACTTTATAGGAAGCCACATAGATACTAGTTGGATCACTTTGAAAAGAAGCATGAGAAGGAGACCCATGAAGAGGATAAGCAATATGTTTCTTTCTAAAAATACTCTTGGTTTCAAGGGTAAGATGTTTGCTAAGAAGTATTATGTAGAGAAATCTTTGATAAAGCAAATAATTCATATGCATGAAAAAAATACCTCTAGATGCGAAATGAATGTAATATTCAGGAAGGATCTTGATGTCTACTAACTTGCTAGAGTAGGATCCAACAACTCATTCCAAGATTCTAATCAACACAATCAAGAAATACAAACAAATGGCTATGAAGGTTACATTTATGGAACTCAGATTTACAAGGAAACATCCCAAGTATGATCCATTCATTCCAATGGGTTTACAATGCACTTCCAATCTTGATATTAGTAGTGTATAGAAAAAATCAAATGGTAATATGTGTGATATCACAAAAGGATCCATAATTGAGGTCAATGAATACGGTCTTGTGACTCTAGCAAAAAATGTCATATGGGGAAAATATAACTCGATAAATGATGAATTCATACTTTGAGCCTTCTCTATTGGAGGGTGGTGGCATCGAAGGATGGAGGATTTTCATCATCTCATGTTAGGTTCTCACTTTGAGATGGTGCTTGCATGTGAAGACTTTTGTTACTTTCTATTTTTTTCTTTCCTTCCAAACTTTCCTTATTTATGTTGATGAATTATATCCTTGTAGCAAAGAAAAAACAAAGTTTGAAAGACCACCAAAAAAATCATTTAATTTTGAATAAATTGCAAGAAGTGAAGTGTGGTGCTATGAAAAATGTCATTCTCTAAAGGATTTCAACTAGCATCTCAACAACAAAAATCATCAAGAAATACAAAATGTAAGACAAAATATTTATTTGTGTAGCAGACTTCATGCTCCAACAGTGAAACTAAGATTGCTATAATAAAATTTATTATGACTGATTAGATTTATTGTTCATAGATGAACAGGATATCCAGTGGTTAGTAGGTATGGCCAAAGTCATATGTAACTGATATAACTACAAAATGAAAAGTTTGAGTGTAATGTAAAGGGCGAAATGTTGTCTAGAGATGCTTTCGGCACTTATCTCAAGTTTACTGACATGCTTCTAGAAGAAATCTTAATTTTCTGTAAATTCCATTTTATTCTTAATGTATTTGATTGATTGTTTGAAGTGAATTCCACATTCTTGCACATGGTATGAGAGTGTGGTGATAGATATTTGTGATGATGATTATAGTATATACTATACAAGCAAATGATTTTGTACAGGCTTATTCAACATATTTTCACTAATAAATTGAAATTATTCATTCCAACATGAAGAAGTCATGTTCACAGAGTGGCCAAATTGCACCCTTCATGTGTTGGTTTCCAATGTTTTACACTCTTATAGTTCTTAATCAGCTATATGCATCCATATACAGAAATTCTAGTTATTTACTTAAAAATGTAGTATCACTAGTCCTTGCTAGTTTATACCAATTATGTTTAATGGGGTGTTGTCAGATACTGAATTTTTCCATTTTGAGTCTCCAAAGATGCATCTATGGACGAATACATGCAAAGTTGTACTTGTATATGGTATGGATTTATCTCCAAATGTCCTGGAATCAATATGAAAGCACAATGAAGTTAAAAACTATAGATTAGGAGATGGTGATACTGGGGGATGCCAAAACATAAAAAAATATGCAAATTATATGTAAATTCAAGAAAAAAATACTAGTACACAATGAGTAAACTTTAAAGAACATAGAATAATGTTGGAGTATTCCCCCAGGCCCTTAAAGAAACCTCTACAAGCTAGAAGAGAAAAGGACGTCATTTCATTTCAGCTCCGAGTTTTCAACAATCAAGGATCAAATCCACAACTGCACATTTGACACTGTAGGTGTGACTATCCTATGCAAGTTTAGCCCTACAACTGTAGATTCAACCCAAAAAGTGAAAAATCAACCCTACTCTTTCTATAAATCTCTATCTCTATTATTTTCCCAAATTCAACTTACTATTCAAGTTTTGATTCTTCCTAATTCTTGTGCATCAATAATTAAAATATTCACAAAATGTACCTTCCTTATTTCCTCCCTAATGAGAGGAAGTTGTCCCAAGCTTTTTAAATGAGATGAGTAAAAAAAATCTATAAAAGCGTTGACAAAGAACCACTTGACCTTTGTTCGTAGAAAACTTTGGCTTGACCTCAAGCTGGCTCACATCAACAACATGGATGTCAAAATTAACTCGAAGGCCAAAGCAAGGAGCAATGGATCCAAATGCAGTAGCAGACTCCTCTTCAAAGTGTTTGGGTCAATACAATAAGAATGGCTAAGAGGTTTAGGGTTAACATAAGAAGTCATTGCTGCTATAAGAGTTAGTGCCAAGTAGATTTTGGTCAATGCTAGGGCATATTTAATTATCTATTTACTTTCTCATTTTGTTTCCACTGCAAATGAAACTTTGATGGTCTATTGGGGTCACTAGCTGACCTATGATTATGTAATTAATGAGGTGACATGTAGGATGATTCAATCCAAGCTGGCCCAATCTACCAATTTACAAATAAGAAAAATTAATTCAGGTCAGTGAGGAGAGAGAAAATAAATGGTTTTGATTGAATTTTAACTATTTTGACTTGTTGATGGCTTCAAAGCTTATAGTTGTAAAACAAGGGTAAATGCAATGTCGCAAATGATGATTGTGTGAATGAATAATGTCATAAGCAAACAAATTTTTTCATCTTCCTAATTATTTAAAAATTAAAACCACATCTTTTTGGTATATGTTTATTGTAACAAGGGATGTGCATATTTTTTGATGTGTTGTAGCAATCATAGTTAGGATTACATATGTGCTTTTGGACTGAGAACTATAAGGGAGATGTATCTCTGGATGATTGTGATTATATATTGATAATTTGTTTGGCTCTTTTGCACAAAGAGTTTCAGCTGGCATTATTTAAAACCAATAAAAAAGAGAGCTTATTTGCTGACAGGGTGAGATTAGTTCTTTTTCTTATTTCTTGCCATTACAATATTCACGTTCATCTTTGCTATCTTTTAGAGAATTTCTTCTTTCCATTTGGTAATCTAAGAAGAAAGTGTGTATGTGCTTCCGTATCATTTATTTATATGCATAACTCAAGTTTTCGGCATGCCATAGTTGAGAACAATGCAAGGTCTAGAATAGATATTTAGGTTTTATGCTACAGCTTGAAATTTTATGGCTGAAATTTCAGCCTTTTTTTTTTCTAAGTTCTGATAACAAATAAAGTATATTCATATTGAAGGAAAGACAGTCACAAAACCAAGCCCTTATAAAAATAGCAAAATATAGGAGCTTCAGTGTTTATCATAAAGAAATAGTTAAAAACTTACATAATTTTAGTCAAAATAAAGATGAATAATTAGCTTTGAGGTTGATACGGTACAGATTATCAAAAGATAAAGTTTGCTTGAAATCACTTTTGAAGCCAAAAAACTAACAGTAAGCCTTCGAACATAGTTACTTTAATTGCAGGTCCTATGCCACAAGGAGGCATGTCTGTATGCATGTTGTATTGTCAGTGCTTTGTTTGTCTTGATTGGCGGCCTCCTTCCCTATGGTATGCCAGCATGAGGCTGCTGATGTAGGTGAGCATTTGAAAATATTTGTCACCAGTCACCCCTTGAGTGATTGGGTCCAAAACATGGTGTTGAGTCTTGGATTGGGAAGAAACTTGGTAAGCCAATTTTTTACTTGGGCCAAAACTCAGTGGAAAGACTTAGCCGAAACTCAGCAAATTTAAAAAAATATTAAAAATAAAGAATTTTAGGGGAATTCTTTTTTATAGAGTTCCATATCAAATCAACTTCTATTTTACACACAAACTAATTAACTAGATCTATCATACACGCATATATACAACAGAATAGTGTAAAGCCCAAACCTGAAGGGTTTCAGCTTGTGATGTCAGTTTTGAAATCCCTTATCATCCAAATGAAGCCAAACATGATCACCAACTTGGCTGATATAAATAGGGGAGGCACGCTGCCTTGAATTCATCCCATTTCTACTATAGAGAATGTTTTGAATCTGGGCATGAAGCTTGGCCCAAGTCTGCACAAAGGAAACAGCTTTGTCTTGCACCTTTGTTGGTGGTGCATATCTAGAGCTGGAAGAGCCACCAACAGTTCATAAGGCACCAAAGGTTGAAATCCATAATTATATTGGCTTGTGACTAGTCCTTTGTATGATAAGTCGACGGATGCCCCACTTACTTGAGCACCAGACCTATGGAAAATTGGGGGCCATCAATCTCCAATGGAAATGGTTGTTGCAAGTTAGGGAGAGAAGGCACTAGTGTGGAACAAGGAGCATCAAAAAGAGATTTGATTGATTGGAATTTGGACACAGAACATTATCTGCCTTAGCTCCCAAATGATTCCAAGAATCAAAGGATCACACAGATTGACTTGTTTTAAGTGATAGTCCATGAGAGAGTAAGTCATTCTGTAGTTAGCAGATTGTATGGAAGCCATCAAAGTTATCCTTGTAATCATAATAATAATGTGCTTCAAGTAGTGGTATACCCTGTTAAATTTCATGTTTGTAGGGTAAAATCGTCCTTTGATTGACTGATTTATTTTCAGTTGATTAACTTGAGTCTCATTATTGAAAAATAGTGTACTACTAAATAGATGCATGCCTGCAGTCAGACACTCCTCACTTAATCAAAGGTTCTTGAAAAATTAAATAGTTGTTTCCAAGGTCATGTTTAAAGCCTCGGGTGGGTGGCGGATTCGGCAAACAACCCTCCCTGTGCCACCAACGCAGGGTTTACTCCATATCTTGCCAACCTCTACCATATACGCAAGCTTTTCTTCTAAAAATGCTTCATCAACGCTAAGGTGACCATTCCTGACTACATTGGGGCTTTACAACAAAATATTGAGGAGCTTGTATTTCAGGACAATCCAGCAATGGAAGGCACTTTCCCTCTAGAAATGGCCACGCTTACTACCCTCCGCCATTTTATTCTGTCTGGAAGTAGCGTTGGAGGCCCCATTCCTGTAGAGCTTGGGAATTTGAAGAAGCTTCAACAGCTTGTTCTGAGCGATAATTCTTTTAGCGGAAGGATTCATTTTTTTGTGGGTGAGCTAAGGGAGTTGGTCATCGTGGATCTAAGCCGCAATCAGCTGGAAGGATCTGTGCCATTACATATTTTTGGGCTTGTTAGGTTGGCTAAGTTGGACCTGAGTTTTAATCATCTGAATGACAACATTATTAACAGGCATGATAAAAATGAAGGTCGAAAGCCATTTTAACAAGGAAAACCATTTTAACAAGTCCGATAAAAATCTTTAGAAGGCACGATAGTCAAAGAATCGCCGCCAAATAATATTTAGTGCCACAAAAACCAGCATACACGCACCCATACATTGCCAGGAAAAGTGACAAGAAACAAAAGAAAAAAAAAAGACAAAGGTGGGGCACACCTGGTCTATTGTTGAAAGGCCCTATCGCTTTCCCAAGACCCTAGAACCACGTGGTCATGACCTTTTTCTCTAAGCTTCGCGTCATTTTGATTTGCTGAAAACCCTTGTCGTTTTTGATGAAAAAGCCCTTCTCGTGCCTTTGTTCCGCCTTTGTTCCTCTATTATGTTCTCTCACCCATTTTGTTCTCTATTTCAAAAGGGAAATGAAATTAAAACTGCAAATGACATGATTGAAGGTAATCTCCAACATTGCAGGGAAAAGGAAATTTGGGAGGGAAATAAAAAATAAACTTTAGAAAAAGGATTTTTTTTAATTGTCTTAATTTAAGACAAAATTAATATTTTGTCTTAAATTAATGTCTTAAATGGGGGCTCTTTGAAGTAGTGTTCCTTGGCCGGTTTCTGTCCTAGTTAATAAATCCAAATAAATTTTTCATTTTCTAAATGTTTGTGCTCATATTAATAGTGTTTGTACTAACTTTAATTTTTTTTAAACTTTTATAAATTATTTTTAAATTTAGATGATTGGGCTATTTTGATTAGAATGATATTTTGGTTTTATCATGCAACTAGTTTGTTTTTAATTATATTTCATTATGATCTAGCTACCTCTTGGTAGCTCTTATTCTTTTTAATTTGTTTTGCAGAATATAAAATAAATAAATTATAAGATCAATGATATCAATTTACTTTCTCTTTATTAAAGTTTCAATATCTTTATGATTTTACTTATGTTTGTTGTGCATGGTAAATAATGGCAAATCTCTTATTCTTTTATTCTTTATAAATATTGTCTAGTTAAAATAGTCAATTCATGTTATTAGCTAGAATATTGATGCAACATAGATCAAATTCCATGATGTATATGAAATGTCTTCAAGTACATGTTAATATGTATTTAACACATCACAAGATCGCACCCTTATATTGTGAATAATAAAATTGATAGTAATTAATGAGGAAACAAAATACACAAGAACTTACAAAGTATTCCTAATTCAATTAATATATGCACTTACAATTCAAAAATCATGAGGATTGATTTTATATGATATTCTTTTGTCCAAACAAACTACAAAGATATAAATTTTCCCTCATAGCCTCAACATATGTAAGAAGCATGGATTCTTAGTTCCTATTCAATTCATGATACAAAATTTATCATTTACATATTAAATCCAAATAGAATTTCAATAGCAAATATCACTTAGAAAACTTGGCCTCTTGCAGTTCAATCATATCCCTATATGTATAGACTAGAAGCACATATAGAAAATATTTTGAATAACAATAATCCAATATAAGCAAATTATTATATTTGCACAAATAATACACATCTAATTAGATTTATGAAATAAGTTACAAGTCTCTTACTACATGACCAATTGTAATGTACATGAAATATACGTGCATTAAAAAATAAATTATAATTTTGTACAATATTATTAATTTCAAAGAACAAACAAAAAATGTTATAATAAAAAAATTATGTATACAACAATTACAAATCATAAATATGAACATGTGCATCCCATTGATTGCAATGTACTCAACAACATAATTGTTAATTTAGATAATGTTCACAATATCTAATATAAATTTAGACACTTTGATGATTTTAATAAGAGATTTTAACCTAAATGTAGGATTCATGGGAATCCAAACATGATCCTAGATCTAACTGATTGTAGAATATTACTTAAAATCCATGCAAACAACAAATGATGTTGAAAATAAAATATAAGCTAGTATCTAATATTGAGAAAATAAAAAAATATTGATTAATTGCAAAAGATTATATATATGTGGGTGAAGCCACAATAGTGGTTTACAATTTGATGGAGGAAGGAAAACTAAGAAAAAATGACCCCATGGCAAAAAAAATGGTTTTAGGAGTTCAAATGAACCTACAAGTTCTACCGAACCAAAAAGGGGTTCAACCGAACTAGTGTTCGAGTGAACCCGTTAATTACTGGGCCCACATTTCCCGCCAAAAAAACAAAAGAAAAATGCATATTGAAGGGGGTTCAAATGAACCCTGGTTCGCTCGAACCCCCCGGGGTTTGCTAGAACCCCCCTTTTCCTTTATTTTTTAAATTGTTCACAAAAAAACCTAATTTTTTACACTTCGAAGCTTGGGTTGAGGATGAAAATGGAGGAGTCTTCAAAAACCCAACTGGAATCTAGTAGTCCTCAGAACGAGCTATCCAATGAATATAATTTTAATATGTTTTAATTTTATTATGTATTTGTTTTTTTAGTTTTATTAAACATAGGTTTTTCATCGAAAATGAAGGTCTATGTTCTGCACATGTGGAAAAATAGCAGATTATCAAAAAAAAAAAATTGAAAAATATGAGTGCACCAGATATTGAAGTCTTTGATCCAACACCAAAAAAAAAAAAATCGATATATAGAAAAAAAGTTAAGCATTATACGATTGCACTATGTCTGAATTGTAATTGGTTTGAATTCGAAACTTGATTAAAGAAAAAATATTCAATAAAAATCTATCTAACCAAGTGGAAGCACTAGATATTGGAGTTACAAATCTAAATTCAAAATAATTAGAATTTTATCCTTTATTGAAAAAAAGTTGTGTTATACGGTGTGCGTCACTTTTTAAAAATGTTGTTTTACGAAAAAAACCAATTTTTGTGGGAGATGGAAAAAAAAGTGCAATCTGATTCCAAAAATTTTGAAAATAATATTTTTAGAATCTAAAGATAAAATGTGACGAGACTCTAGTTTGCATCATCTTCAAATTCCTCACAGTTTAGCCGCTATAGGTGCCCGAATGTGAAGATTTAGTTAAAAATAATAATTTAAGTGTCTAGTTTGGCCAAAAATTGTAAACCACTATTGTGGGATCACCCATATATATATTGTGTCCAGAATTCATGAGTTTAACTCTCAATCACTCCCTATTAATAGGTGAGTCAATTTCATCTATCAATATAACAAAGATAAAGGTGGCTTTAACTAAATAAGGGTGGCATCTAACTACCATCAATTAGTATTTGATGAGACCTAATAGCTGCACTTGTGCACCCAAGTCAAGGTGAACATGTGTTATGATTATTAATAATATTATAAGAAATTATTTAATATGTACAATATCACACTTAGCATATAGATATATCTAATGTAAAATAAATATTACACTAGCATAAACCTTCCAAATTAGTACAACTTAAGATGCAATGATAAATTAAATAAGAAATTGGTTCAAACAAAAAAATTCATATGATACTAATGTACAATGATATACCACCCAATGATGGATGAAGAGAGTGATTAGATATCCCCCTAAATATTATGTATCTTGCATTCATGGTGGATGCTTGATATTTAATGTTGAAGATTTGATTCACACTTGCCAAATAATATGTCTAGACCCTCAAGAAGAAATAAATTCAATGGTGAATGCATAAGATCTTCCCTTTCTAGAAATAAAATAGAAGATGATAGATCTCTAAAAGTATTCAAATATCATTAAGTCAATCTTGAAATGTTTCAATATAATATCAAGTGTCTCTATCCTAAACTGATGATGATGACAGCTTGAAGCACTATTTGAAGAACGATAACCAACATGATGGAGGTGATACTATAGAAATATCATTGAAGAAGAGAACTAAGTCCTTAATGGTGTTCTCAAGATCCCAAATATGAAACTCTAAAAACATATGTGATATGTATGATAGATAGATGTCCCAATGAGTTGGATCAAGAAGATTGATATGAACTTGCTCTCAAGAGGCAATAATAAACTCTATAGAAGTATCATGCAATGAAAAAGGAATAAAAAAACATGCCTTTAGAACCTTAGTTAGTGAAAGAAATTGAAGGTTCAAGTGACCATTTTACACATCCTAAAAAGTATCAAGATTAGATCCTTGAGTATTAATATTTTCCAAAAGGGTATCTAATGCTTAAACCAGTGGTAGGAGGCAGACTTGTAAGATGGTTATTCCTACTCCAAGAGTTTGATATCACAATTATGGACAAACCAAAAAGGCCTAATGTAGTGGCATACTTTCTCTCAAGACTATCAACAAAATGAACAGAGGATATTGTGGATGATTCATTTCCTGATGAGCACTTATTTTCCCTCTCTTTGTAGACACCTTGGTATGTAGACGTAGCCAACTATCTAGTTGTAGAGAAAATGCCACCACATCTCTCACCAAGGGAAAAGAGACATCTAGTTAAGAGAATTTTTCCTTATTCATGGGTAGTTGGATATCTATTTTATATGTAGGGCCCACTAATATAATGAGGAGGTGCATCAGGGAGGATGAAGTATATGAAATTTTGATGGCATGTCATGATGAAGCTTATGGAGGACTTTTTGCAGCAAAAAAAATAGCTCTTGAAAAATCTTGAAGATTGGTTACTATTGGCCTACACTTTACAAGGATGCAGTCAAGTACACAAGAAGGTGTGAGAATTTCCAAAGGATGGGACGAAATACTAAGATTGATGAAATGCCTCTTTGGCCCCAACTATTCATTACACCATTTGACAAGTGGGGACTAGAATTTTATTGGTTCCATAGTCCCAACATCAAATACAAGGGAATATATCTTGGTCTGTACATATTACCTTACAAAATGAGTGGAGATCAAAGCTTTAAGATTTGCAAGAGATGGAAATGCTGCTAAGTTTATCGATGAATATATCTTTACAAGGAATGGTGTTCCTAGGGAAATAGTAATAGACCAAGGGCCTCAATTTACTTCATATTTAATCAACAAATTAGTACAATAATATGATATCAGACACAAGAAATCTACACCTTACCACCCTCAGGCTAATGGTCAAGTGCAAGTTACCAATAGGGAAATAGAGAGTATTCTTACAAAAATAGTACAACTCCACAAGAAGGATTGAGCAGCAAGGTTACCTGAAGCAGTTTGGGCTTACATGATGTCCAACCTGGAAAACTACAAGCTTCACACTATATGAATTGGTATATGGAAAGAAGGTTGTCCTTCACATTGAATTTGAATATAAAACTCTAAGAACAACAGTACAATTTGGAATAGATATATCTACAACATAGAAAGAGATTTTGCATATTTTATGTATATTTTATTATTGTAAATCTGAACCATTCATCATTAGGTCTCAAATCTTACAGTCAATATTTCGTTAGCTTGACTTTCCCTAGAAGGAAACCCTATTTTATGAGGTCGTTGTATTATGGTTGTGAATTGTGATGTATTTTGAGATTATGATAGTGGTCACGTTACCTCTAGATCTCTAGTTGGTGATACTCCTGTGAGAAGCTTGCTCTACAAGTATATTATAATCTTTGTGATATCTAAATAATATATTGGGCAGCTTTTGGAGTGTGGGGTTTTTTTCCCAAAAGGCTTTTCCCCACGTAAATCATTGTGTTGTGGTATGCATGATATTTATGTTTATTTATGTTTAAGTTTATGTAGCTGTTGAAAAGATCTGTAAAGTTTTGCATTAAATCCTCCTCTCAACATTAGCGTAGGAAGTTGTTTCACTACCTTAGCTTCCTTACAATTCCACCCCATATATGTTGTGAAATTTGGAAAGAAAGGAATAATAGAATTTTTTGAAATTATAAAAAGAATGCTAAGGAGGTGTTCGGGGATTTCTTTATGTTGCTTGTGGAAAAATTATTTGTTAGAAATTGGAAAATTTTGAGTTTCCCTCTAAAACCTATGGAATTTCTTATTGGTACAATAGGTGGGGACTACCCTTGGACCCCTCTAGATTTAACAACTCTAGAATTATAGCTCATCAAAATACTAAATGGAAATCTCCCCCAATGGACTATGGAAAGTTAAATTTGGATGGGGTTGCTCAAGGCAACCAAGTTATGTCAAGTGGTGGTGGTAACCTCAAGTATCACAGTGGTGAATTCATTGTGGGTTTTTTAGGGGGATTGATGGCGCAAACTAGCAATGTGATTGAAGTGATGGCTATGCTATGGGAGGTTAAAATTGCCCTCATTGAAGATTAAAAAAATTCTAGATTGAAGGTGATTCCAAACTCATAATAGGCTTTGTGGAGGGTAAAGTTAACGTAGATTAATATTATCCATGGTGTCCAAAATATTATTTTAGGCTTTGACAATTATGTTCTTTCTCATATTTACAACTTGGAGGAAACAATGTTGTTGATGCTTTGGATAATTTGGGAATTAATTTCAATTCTCTAAGATGTTGGAGAAATAAAGTGAATCTCTTGGAGAATATTTAAGAATCCTTCTTTTGAAGGAGCAATAAAATATCACCCTTCCTAATGATGACGATCATTAGAAAATCACGGGTCATTGAATATATAATTTTAGATATTCTTTTTTATAACTCTTGGTTAAATCTCCATCCTTTCGGTTTGTGGGGTTTATGCAATAAGAAGTTAGATTTGCTAAATATGGAGTTAGTATGGATAGAGGTTAATGGTTTTTATTCAGTCATAAGACTATTGATATTATTTCATTATCCTCAATTGGTGTTGGCGATGATGTAGACTACATATATGATGAGGTGGTGATGACTAGGTTGAGTGTCACAGGAAGAGTTTCGATTGATTGGTGCTTGATATGTGAGGAAGGAATTCCCCATTGTAGGGATCTTCCTATTGTCCTAAATAATAATTATATGCCTAAGGCTCTCTTTCAAAGAATTCAATTTGAGCCCTTGGATAGAATTGATGGCACAGGCTAGATATAATAATTTTATATGAGAAATACTTGAGAAGGACTATGCTTTCGAACAAGTTGATGTATTCCATAATCTCAAGGATGCTCATTATCTTGGGCTTGTATCATCATTTAATACACATCACTCGTATTCAATTATTTTAAGGATGACAATTGTATCCAGATCTAGAAATTTCCAAATCAATTTGAGAAACCTCACTAGTTTTTTGCTTTTCCTTTCTTTTGAGTTTCATGGCTTCTTCTATAATTGTTTGCTACAATATGGACACCAAAGTATTTTCACTATGGGTAGAGAAAGACTGAGAATGGAGCCAAGCTGCTACAAGGAATTTAAAAATGACCCTTCACTGTCATATATTTGTGTGGAAGGTGGGGTTGCTTTGTTTCTTGAATATCTTAAAATGAGCATGATGAGAGTTTTTCCATTCAACTTTCAAGCACCTAGAACAAATGTCAAGTTAAAATGGGGGGAATTTCCTTTGAAGTACCAATGAGGAAATTATAGCCCAAGCTACTGGCTTGTCTTGCAAAATCCAAAAACTCAAAAAGCATAGTAAGGTACACTTAACATGGAAAGCATGAACCTATTTTTTAAAAAGGAAGAGTCTCTAGTGAAGCTACATGTGGGGTATTATAGAGCTAAGCTCCCATAGTTGTGGGAAAAAGTATGCTTCCCTATTATGAAGTATATAATGCTTGAAGGACGGTTCAAAAGCTTTTATTTATATCATCTTCCTTTGCTTCACCATTTTAGGAATAAGGTTGTTATAATCTTTCCTTTTTACTTGTTATCCTTAATTAAATATTTGTTTGAGGAAGCCTTGGGTGTGTTGGTAAAAAACCCTAAAAAATCTTTCATCCTGCTCCATCAAGGGCTCATATTTTGGCTCTACCACTTCCATCTAGCTTTGTGTCCTCCTAAACCTATTAGGGCTTGTCTAATAAATGAATCCATGTTGGATAGCTTACCTGTTGTGCACCTTGTTGACTCTCCTATTGAGAAATCTGAGACATCGCCTAGTAAAGGGAAGAAGAAGGTTACAACACTCCTCAAAATATCACCCCCTTGCATGAGTCTAAATCTTCCACTCCTTAGTCCAAGTCCACTAAACCCCCCGCACCTCCACTTAGAAGATTGATGTGTTGATTTTCTGTGACCTAAAGAACAACCCCATCAAGAGCTTGGGTAAAAGGGGCAACATTGGGGAAAATAACCCCATATACAAAATGAAAAAGAAAACATCAGTAAAAAATTGTCAAGGAAGCCAATTTTGATGAGGATGAGGCTAAGAATACTAATGCAACTGAAAGGGAAGAGGTTGAAAATGTGCCTAAAATTGTAAAGGAGACAAACAGCCCTAATCTGAGTGTTAGGCGGTCTCATAGGCTGACCAGCCACTCGACCCCTAACCTTATTGTGGATGAAATTTATATTGACTCAAGAAGAAGAGAGGAAAATAGTGAAGAAAACAATAATAAGGATGAGGAAGAGGAGGAGGCGGATGTAGATAATGAAGGCCCAAACCTATTCCTTGTGTTGAATGTAATGTTGTCAGACTTTGAGGACTTGGACACCACCCCTATCATGCAACCTAACCAGGACACATGCCCAAAGTGCATGCGAACTATGGAGGATGTTACATTGCTTTAAAGACTTGTATTGATGAACTTAAATGGAAGTTGAGAGGTATTTCTTATCTTACCTTGAATGTCACACACCATTTTGCAGACACTCTAGGTTTTATGTTGAAAGATGAATTTAAAAATTATCAAAGAAACAAAGTAGCAAGCACCAATTCTAATAATTGGGATCAATCTAAATTCCTCAGGGAGGATTGGGAGAAAATGTTTTATTAATATAGTGCTTTCTTTGAATTATGTTTATTTTATGTTTTAAAACTTTGAATTTGTTGTTTCTTTGTTGTTATAGTGTTGTCTCTAGCTTATGGCCTTTGCATTCTTTTTGTCTCTGTTGTTGGTTTTTATTGCCTTGGGGCCTTTAGTGTAAAGGGTTCAACACCTTGAATTGCTACTTATATTATCAAAAACATCTAAGGCACCTTGTAGGATTGTCTTTTATCTTTGACCTTTTCATAGTCATCAAATCAATATCCTATTGATTTGACCATAGGTAAAAACACCTTGCTTAGAAAACTCCCTAAAAGTGT
This sequence comes from Sequoia sempervirens, assembly GCA_007258455.2. Classification (NCBI taxonomy): domain Eukaryota; kingdom Viridiplantae; phylum Streptophyta; class Pinopsida; order Cupressales; family Cupressaceae; genus Sequoia; species Sequoia sempervirens. The sequence continues at coordinate 130,654 of VDFB02342559.1, read as the reverse complement.
TCCTAAACGCTACCAATCAAATAATGCAAGTGGACTCTTGGGAACGGAAAACAATCTGGAAATGTGGCATCTACAAACCCTAAGCATAGAGAGGTGATTTGAACCAAGAGGCCGAGTGATCTAGATGCAGCATCTGCTCCAAACCTTAAGCACTGAGTTGTTTGCCCTTTTCATTGCTAATTTGTGTTTCCTCCTACTGCAAACTTGACGTTCATGGGCACCCTATTTGGGGGTGGGCGAGCCTAGTCTATGTTTTTTTGGAAAATACTGGTTTCTTTGGCAAGCTAGCTCTTGGGTACGGGAGTTGTTTTTAGAGATCCTTCTCCTTCAATGCACAGAAGCAAACCCTATGAGGCTAAAGACAGAGGCGTAGAAATCTGGTAGGGGGATCTGGATGAAGAGTGAGGCAATATTTTACAACCAGATTCCCTGTCCATGGCAAACAGTGACTCCCCAAAATGTGGCCAAAATAGAAAAGAGGGGGACTTCGCGAGAGACAAAGGAATGAAATCCTCTAAAGTTGTAGTAGAAATTGGTGGCGAGAAGGAGATGAAAGACCAAGACTATCATGATCCTAGTAAGAATTTATAATTTATGCTTCCCGATGATGTGGTAGATAGTATTGTTGAATGCCAACATAAATTTGTAATTCTATTTTTTCTGAGAGGCATTCCCTCTAAAATTGATTTTACAAATGGGCTAAATTGAACTAGGAGAATAGGGGATGGGAAATTGAGGCTTTGAGGGGGCTTGGTAAAGGGTATGTCTCGTGCAAATTTAAATCAGTTGACCATGCTCAAGTTGTCCTCCAGTATGGCACATGGTTCATCTATGGGTAGATATGTTATCTACAGGCTTGGAACCTAGACTTTCACCCTGAAGGCCCATCCAAATCTAGGTATCCAATGTGGATTGAGTTACCTTTCCTTAATCTTTCCCTTGGACCATTTTTAAGAGACATTGTTTCTCAACTAGGGAGAGTCCTCTGGTGCAAAAATAGCACAGACAAATTCTCCAACCTAAGGGTACATCCACGAGCATGTGTGGAAATGGACTTAAATAATCAACTACCTAAACATATCAAATTGATTGGGCCAGGGTATGAGTTTTTACAGCCTATTGTCTACCTTAATAAACCTAATGCTTGCTTTTATTGCCAACAAGATGGGCATTTATTCAAGGATTGTCCTCTCAGGAAAAAAATATTCACTCAAGCCCACATAGTAGCCTCACCAAACACCCAACTATTGAATCAACATAGTCAACCTTATGTTATGCCTAGTTGAGCACATCTAAAACAGCTCAAGATAATGTCATTTCAGAGGATAAGGGTAATAATGATAAACCCCACATGTTTAAAGATGCCATCATGACTGATGGCTCAAGGATGATTTGGAAAAGGAAGGAGCCCCCAAGGTCTGTTGTACCTCAAAATGGATAGCCATTATCTCCAAATTATAACAGCTCCCTTGTCAAGTCTAATGAAAGGTTATCAGAGAGAGCTTCGCCAACTTATTTTGGTAGACAAAGGCCTCAATCCCCTCTTAGGAGACATGTCTTTGTTTCTCCACCTACAAGACAAATATCTAGGTCTCCTATTTTAGCTACAAATGAACCTAGGAACTCTGACCAGTCTATTATACTTGCTAATCGATTTGAGGTCTTGCCACAAGTAGAAGATCTCTCTAACTCTACCTAATCATAAATTTGAAAAATCTTTCTTGGAATGTTAGAGGGTTATCCCTCTCGCACCGTAAGTTTGAGGTTAAGAATGCTATTGTCAAATGGAAACCAGATATTGTTTTTTTTCAGGAAGTCAAGATTAATGGCTCTCATCTCTCCTCTTCTCTAGCCAATGTATGGAAGAATGTAATTTTTTTCCATACGTTGCATAGAGATGGTTTGGGGGGCAGTGATTGGTCTTGCTTCATGGATTAATAGGTTTGTCATTGATAAAGGGGAGGATCCCTCACATAAATGTGTGTGGATTCCTTTAAAGAAGTTATATTTCAAGCTTCTTCCTTGAGTATGAAATTGAATCTGAGACTTAACAAGAAATGGAATTGTAAGTTTAATGATAGAAAATGGAGAATGTTAAGTGCACATATTTGGAAGTCCAAGACGGAGGCTAATGCTCAAATGTTGGCCTGGAAAATTTCGCACCATAAACTACCAGTTGGGATAGAATAAAATATTTAAGATTACAAGCAGCCAAGTGTCCTTTCTGTCAACACGATGAAAACTTAAAACATATCTTTTGGGACTGCCCTTGTACAAAAAGAAAATGGAATAGCATTTTTTATCATTTCTGTGCTAATTTTGGTCATGTTTTACACTAGAAAGAAGCTATTTTTGGTATTGGACTGCATAAAAATATAATTGTTGATTCTATGAGGCAGTGTATTTTATTGCATTTATGGAAAAGTAGATGTTCAGCACTATTTTCTAAACACATTTTGCATTGAGAAATAGATATTCTAAAGTTCTACTATGACATCATGTTTCAATTCACTTTTCTTTGTTCTTAGCTGAAGAGGGGTTCACAGAAGATTCAGATTTCAGCAAGCATTTAGAAGAGATCAAACACCAATTTTTGCAGCTCCATGAAGGGGAGCTTTGTTGTGCTTGTCAATTACAAATCATGTTCAAATTCAAAGTGTAATGGTGGCATAAGATTGTTGCATCCTGGTTGTGTATTTGTGTTAGTGTAAAATCTTTAGTGCTGCTAGTTTTTTTCAATGGTGTCATAAGCTTGATGCTTACTGAGTGTACTATTGAGACATTGTAAAAAATTTAGTGTTGTTGTTTTCTCTCTTAGCAGACTTCTTTTGGGACTGCATTTATTATTCATTGTAATTCCTTATGCTTTATTCAATACAAAAAAAAATCAAATAATGCAAGTCAGAGACATCAAAACAAATTGAAAAGCAAATATTAGACTACAATAAAGATTGAATCCATAATTCAATATTCAAATCTAGTCAAATTCACAGTGACACAATTCACTTCTAAAATCACATAAATAACCTAAACAAACAGACAATAAATTTCCATATTCTAAAATATTCATTTTACCATTTTTACTTTATATATTAAAAAATCACTCTCAAATATCTCACATCATATTTATATTAAATTTTTAACTTTATCTATATATATATAAAAACCTAACCTCCACATTTATTTCTCATTGCTCCATATAATTTTGATACCAATTATTTATCTTAAAAGAGACTTTGTTCATATTCACATAGAAAAAGGAAATATAAAAATGTGCATAATTTAAGTATGATAGTGAAAGGTAGATGATTTCAATAGAAAATCTAGTTGACATTACAACCCATTTATTATTTGTCCCCATTTAACAATTAAAATGTGACCCATGTATTCAATCGGGGGTTGTTCATGGTGCCAAGTTGACCCACAACATGTAGGTAAGATAAAAGTGAAATATCTCACCTCTCCTGAAAAAGACAATCAGCAATCAAACTGATCACCTCCCAAGGTCTTTGATGTTGGTTCACAACATTGTTGTTTCACGAAGTGGTCAATATGGTTGTAATTTTCAAGGGGCCTATTGGTCTTAAGCTTTTGGATTTTTATAAGATCAAACATATATTTAAACCTACTTTAACGGGTGGTTTTAAAGAAACAGAAAAAGAAAGATTAAAGCCTTTAAACTGAAGAGAATGTTGATTCATCCAACTAATCAGACTTGTTTCCTTCCAAGGAATTCCTAAACTAAAACTGCAGAATAAAATTAACTTGTAATTAATACACAGTTTCATTCATTCACAGTGCAAACTTCAACAGTAGATTGCAAATCATCATTTAAACAAAACATAAGATAAAATTTCATTCCTTGAAAGCTTTCCAAATCAAATAATTAACCCAAGATAAATACCATTCTAGAGCACAATATGAAGTAGATTTAAATCTAGTTGCTTCTACTATTGGTGAAATAGATAAACAGCATTTACAAATCTGGCAAGATCACCAGTGTACAAAAAACCCATGTCTTCAAATTATCTCCATCTATACTAAGAAAATCTGGAAGATACATCACCTCCTCCTGCTGAACTTGACTCCTACTCTACTTCTGCTCTCGAGTTTATCTATCTTCTAACCCTAACTTGCTAATTCTTAACTCAAAAAAAGATGAAAAAGAAGATCCTTATCTATGTCTATGTATATCTGTATGTCTGTGTATGTCCCACAAAGAGGCAAAAAAATGCCACATTTATACAAAATGTGCCAAAAAGGCATCGGCCCCTTTTTAGGGTTTACAAAAATGAGTCGATTCCAGAAGGGTTTGAACAAAGTCAAGGATGCATTAAATGCATATACTTTGTTCATGTCAGTGAAAGATCGCTCTTAGGCATGGTTTCCAAATCTTTTACAACCATCATCCTTAGCTTGCAGCCTTCGAGTCCGCCATTAAGACTCCACACGTTTCATCCTCGACCTCAAAAATTGCTCCCGCGGAGCTTCTTTGATGTTCCAGGGGTATCTCCATTCATGTCCACCTACTCTTGCCAGTGAACGTTGTTGGAAAATGTGTCTCAAACTTACTGACGTGAAAACTCTAAAAAAGAAAAGTTAGTGTGACATTCTTTCTGTCTAGCCGACTAGCAGCTATGTAACCTTGTGGAATGCTTAGGTCACCGAGACCTTGTTGTCTTACCGACTAGAGTTATCACTGAGACTTTTTTGTCACTACAAGTTTTCCTACCTCTCTTCGCCTGGGGAGACCTCTTGGCGACGAGTGGAGTCAGGGAGAAATGTGAACTTTTAGAATGACTCATCCTAATAGTGTATGTCTAGCCAATGGTTTAACACTTCTGTGTGACCTGGAGGCTCGTTGGAAGTCATAGCAATTGTTGAAGTCTCACCGACGGTAGGAAATTTTGGTGTGAGGTCTCACTAATCTTTCCAATAGCGATTGTCTGGGTGATGGTCTTGGATATCGGTATGACTCTTGCAGCTCATTATGACCTCTTTCTGATAGTTGTAAGTTATGTCAATAGCGTCAGTGGAGCATTGTAGCATCGGGGAGACATGGCTAGTGTCTCACCGACATGCGATTATGCTTGAATGACTTTTGACCATCTGAAGATCTTATGTGGTATGATTTCGACCAATCAGAGGAATCTGAAGGTGAACCATTGGCGGTTAGACTGTTGTGGCCGTTCCTAAGCTTTACTTACAAATGTCTCGTATGTCATTAAGACTCGCGCCTTCTCCCTTTTACACTTTCCTCTCGGCCTAGAACCTTCGTAGGTTAACTTCCTTGAGAAACAACATCAAATGCTCTTGACATGCTTTAACCCTGCAAAACAATGCCTTCATTAGTCCTCTAAAGTATAGAAACATCATCATTCATCCTACCTTTCATATATCTTTCATTCAATTATACTTAGAAAAAAGAAACTCAACTCTAGTGGAGGCGGAACCAAATCCGAACTAGAAACATACTTACCTTTAATACCGGTGGGGGCGGAGCCAAAATGAAATCAAAACCATGACCAGAGCAAGGCGGGGGTGGAGTCAGAATGGGATTGGGGAAACAAAAACTTGAAAAAAAACAAATCCCAAATCCATTCTGAACCCGGCCCCGCAAAAGAGACCAAACACAAAAAACAAATGCAAGCAGGATCGGAGCAAAAACCGATCCCAGGTGAACCAAAATGGGGGCGGAAGCGGAACAAAAACCTGACCCTGAATTTTCTCCAAATTCTAGGTTCGATTTCCATCCCAGCTCTGCCTCCGACAACACAAAGAAACAATGAAAAAAAAGCACAAAAAGGAAAAAGGAAGGGAAGAAAAACACCCCACAACCAAACGATCGGAACAAAAGGAAAAACAAAACGTGGCCGGCGGAACCGGGACTGGAACAGAACCAGAACCTGGAACTTCAGAAAAAAGTTCCAGAGTTCGATTTCAGTCTGCGTCCCGCTTCCGCCAAAACAAACAAAGAACTGGCAGAACCAGAACTGGGAACGGAACGGAAACTAGAACTTTGGAAGAAATTCCAAAGTTCGGTTTCGGTCCCAGTTCCGCGTCTGCCAGAATAAAATAGAAAATGCCTAAGGTAGAAAACAAAAGGTCAAAGGAAACAGGATAGATTAGGGGGGACCTATTTTAAACAAGTTTAAAATGGGATGGTTATGTAAGGCATAATAGGGGTGGCGATGATATATTTCCATTATGTTCTTCAATTCAGTAATATTTTTGTTAATAGGTCTTGAATTGGAGGGTTTGGTGGGGGATTTTTGGGGAGGGTTTCCAACTTCCTCTACCATTTCAACCTATTGCAAATTCAAAACCAACAAATTAACAAAAAAAATAACTAATTACTAAAATTTATAAATAAATACCTAATTTATACTAAAACTCTCAATAAATTTTGATAAAACCAAAAAAACTAAAAAAAAACATTAAAAACTTAACTTACCTAGCCAATTTGAGCGCCAAAATAGAAATCTTCAAAATGAATATCTATTATTACGCTTCGGATATTCATTTTCTTCTCTTAGTTGTGCCTCTTAGATTGTGGGTCGTATAGTATAAAACGATAAATAATTACTTTTTTTATATACTTATACAACCAAAACGGATATCTATTTTGTCAAAGAATGGATATCCATTTAAAACAAATATTTGTTTTGGTAATGTATTAATTTTTTATATAAATAACTAATATTATAATAATATGTAAATACTAAATTATAATAATATATAATATATAATTTAAAATATAAATAATAAATAATAATAATATATATCATAAAAAGACCGTTGCAATGGTGGAGAGAGGGAATGATGGAGGTTTTCGCAGGCCGCAGGGGATTCGAAGGCAAAGCATTTCTCAGAATGGGTGTAACTACAGCCAAAGAAATGGTGGATGTGCACAGCTCCCTCCATGGCGAGCTCTGCAACAAGCATGGAAGGCTCCAACAAATAATGGAAGGGTTATGCATAATGGGAGGAATGACAATCCTGCTCAAATGAAATTTGGTCCAAGGAACAGATGGGGGTATGCAAACATGCGGTTAACTAAATCGGTAGACTTTCAGAAGGTGGAAAAAAAGTTCTGGAGGCCGAAACTGCAAGTTGCCTATAGATGGTTGAAAAGGTAAACCCTTCCTTTGAACATTCTATGATTGTTTCTCTTACGATTGAAAGTCAAGCATGGAATGACTCTGTTAGTGAGTTTAAAGAAAAAGATTTCTTCATGAAATGGAGTGGCCCGTGGCCAGCTTTCAGAAGGGTTAGGGATTGGTGTGATGAACACTGGGGGAAAACTATTATTTTGAAAACTCTACCCAATGGCTTATATCTGGTCATTTGCAAGTTAGATATAGATAAAGAATGGATTCTTAATAGTGGTTCATTTTTAATGGGGGATAAGGGTTTTTATGTATCAAATACTGGACACCCAATTTCAATCCGAAAAATGAAACCATTTCGAAGGTGCCGATTTGGATTCGGTTATATAATCTACCCCATGAGTACTGGAATCTACAAACCCTAAAACAAATTGGTAATAAACTTGGTACCTTTGTTAAAGAAGACAAAGCCATTGCCAATAAAGATTATAGCATGTATGCATGGATTTGTATCCTTTGGCAAGCGATTCACCCTCTATCGTCAATGGTAGAGCTAAAAACAGGGGAGGCCATTTGGAAGCAGTGGATAGAGGTTGAGGAAAAGATAGAAATGTGCTATGTGTGTAAAGGAATAGGACATCCTGTAGGGTAATGCAGGCACCTATAGAAAGGAAAGGGTTTGGAAAAAAATACTATAATAGACCTTTTGATGTCAAAAGAAAGTACTTTTTTAGCTGAGAACAGTGACTTCCTGAATGCTATGCTAAAAAAGTGGGAACAACTGCTAGGGGATGATTGGGCTTTGAAAAACTTTGTTATAGACCTTGGACTGTGGACAGGGTTTCAAATTAAGGACAAGATGAAAGAAGTTGATTGGAAGGGAGATAAAGGTGAGGTATGGGTAAACGCCACTAATTCTGAAATTATTCCAGAATGGAAAGGAAACAAATCTCCAAAAGAAAGAGAGGATGGTGGGGTCAATGAAATTGAAGCTCTTGGAATGGGAAACACTAGAGAGTAGAGTGAAAAGTTAATATTTGTTCGAGAGGTGATAGCGGATTTGGTTCAAGAAGATTGTTCAAAAATGTTAAGAGGCTCTACAAGAAATTTTTTAAATATGGGAAAAGATAGGGTTCAAAATATTTTAGACAAAAAAATCCCATCACCAACTCAAGGAAACTCGGGAAATGCTAATAGGGACCTCTTAAAAAAATTGAGAGGGGAAAATCCTGGAGAGGAAGTAATGGAAAATGTGAATTCTCCTAAAAAATATCCTTTAGTTGGGAATCAGAATGTAGATGAGTGTGTTGAAGACGAGGAACCACTCTTCAAAGATATTCAAATATCACCTATAAGAAATCTGGAGAGCTCCTTGGAAGAATCCAGAGAGGATGGAAGTTTATTTGAAGACTCTGATTCAAAGCCACCAATGGATGATGAAGTAAGTGGTGGGGATGAATTGGGTTTAAGTTCAAAAGTGGGTATTATGAAGAAAAGAACACTGGTGCAGACATTGGAAAAGCAAGCAGGGTAAAGGTAGGGGAAAAGAAGAAATGAGGATAGAAATTAGTAAGGGTAAAATTGGAAATAGCAGGAAGCGCAGCAGGTCAAAAAAAGTTGAGATTGGGAAAAGGCTATGCCTTTTCTCAGGAGCAATGAAGGTCCTTTCATGGAATGTTAGGGGTTGCAATGCCCCTGAAAATATTCGTTTGATCAAAATATGTCTTGATCAAATGAGGTCGAGCATTGTTTTATTGCAAGAGATGAAGCTTAGTGGTGTTGAATTAGTTTCTTTTAGTAAGAAATTTTGTTTGTGGAAATGTCTTATAGTGGAAGCGAAGGGAGCCTCAGAAGGTTTAGGTATTCTATATAAAGAGGTGAGAAATAAGGTTCAATTAATGAGAGTTGAAAATTCATGGCAGTGGGTGAATGTTTCCTCTAAGCAGTTGGTTGCTAGTTTCTATTTATTAAATGTTTATGGCCCGAATAATATCCCTGAAATGAGAGATGTGTGGGGTGCAATCTCGGAGGTGTTGGCCTTAAATGGTGATTGTATGTTTCTTCTAGGTGGGGACTTTAATGCAATACTAAGGCCATCGAATAAGCAAGGTAGACTTGGTTGGCTAAATCAGAAGTAAAGAGATTTTAGTGATTTTGTGAATAACAATAGTCTCTTTGAGGTTCAATTTAAAAGTGGTGATTTTACATGGACAAATAGGAGATCGGGGTTTCTAAATATTGCCTCAAAATTAGATAGGTTCTTTATTGTTGGGAATTGGGTGGACTTCCAATGGAAATTTCAAGCTGACATCCTCCCTATCACAGGCTTGGATCATTACCCGATAAGTGTGAGAATTCGAGAAGATGATGTACCTGACAGGTGTTTTTTTAAATTTGAAAAAATGTGGTTGCATGAGGTTGGTTTTCTAGAATTAGTGGAAGGATGGTGGAAAAATGCACCACAGCAACATGGAAATAAAGCTTATATATTCTTCAAAAAAATGCAATATGTTAAGGAACAGTTAAATAAATGGAATCGAGAGGTATTTAAGAATATATTCTCATAAAAGTTTAGAATTGAAAAAGATTTGGAGGAGTTGCATTCAAAATTCATTGAAGGTGGTATGAATGAGGATGTTTTTCAAACAGAAAAAGAGCTCAGTAAGGAGTATGCGGAGGTTTTGGCAAGGTAAGAAATTTATTGGAGATAGAAATCGTGAGAAACATGGCTTAAAGAGGGGGACTGAAACACAAAGTTTTTCCACAATGCGGTAAAAGTAAGGAGATCTTCCAATAATTTTTTTTCAATCCAGGATAAACATGGAAACTTGCTCATGGACAAGGAAGATTTAAACAAAGAATTTGTGAGATTATTTTTAGAAGCTTTCAGAAACAACCAAGTTGATCCTTCTCTAGAGAATGATGTGTTGGAGGTTAGCCCAAAGTGTGTTTCAGAAGGTCAAAATGTAATGCTTTCAAAGGCTATAACAATGGAAGAAGTCAAGAAAATGTTGTTTAGCCTTGGTGGAGACAAAGCTCCTGGTCCAGATGGATTCCTAGCACTGTTCTTTCAGAAAATATGGGATTTCCTAGCTACAGATTTATGGGAGGTGGTTGAAGAGTCAAGATTGGGGGGTTTTGTTCTAAGAGATTTCAATAACACTTTTATAGCTTTAGTCCCCAAGAAGGAGGAAACGCTTTCTTTCAATGATTTTAGGCCCACTTCTCTTTGTAATACCATTTATAAAATCATCTCAAAGGTGATGGAAAACAGATTAAAGAATGTCTTGATATAGTGATTTCTACTGAACAAAGCAACTTCTCACCAATCTGGTCCATTTATGAAGGAATAATTATTGCTCATGAGGTAATACATTCAATACGAATAGCCCAAATGGAAATAATGCTAGTTAAACTAGACATTAGGAAAGCATATGATGAGGTGAACAGAGGCTTCCTTTTAAAAGTGCTCAGGATATTTGGTTTTTGTGAGGCATGGGTGAAATGGGTGGAAGGCTATATAAACACACCACACTTTTTGGTGCTTCTAAATGGCAGCCCAAAAGGATTTTTTGATTTTGAAAAGGGATTAAGACAGGGGGATCCAATCTCTCCTTTCTTATTCATAATAATGGAAGAAGCCTTGGGACGATTGATTTCTAAATTTAAAAGGTAGAGGGTTCTTGGAAAGGTATGCAAGTTACAAAAGGCATAGAACCCTTATCACATTTGTAGTTTACTAATGACACTCTATTGATGGCCGAAGCTTCATTCGGGGAAGCTAAGGTGATGAAAGGAATTTTGAATAAGTACATCAAAGCTTTTGGGCAGTGCATAAACTAGAAAAAAATCCAAAATCTTCTTTTTCAATACATGCTGCCAGAAGCAAAGAGAAATTTGCGCTATTTTGGGAATGAAAGGGGGTGCTCTGCCTGGAAATTATCTCAGCATTCCACTTTTCGGAGGAGCATGTAAATCGGCTATATGGAAGGAGCTGGTAAAGTGTTGTCTGAAGCTCATGGATGGATGGAAAAGCAGGTGGTTAACTTCTATTGGGAGGATTCTAACGGGTGTGTGCAAGAAGTTGAGTCCACTTTTAGGCCAAAAAGTGGAAGTGTTTGCCCTGATTTTCAGAATTTGACACATTTGACCTTAAAATTTGAAGTACTTAGAGATGGAATCTTCAAAAAAGTCACTAATCATAAAATGTAGTACTCGGAGTCTAGTTTCCAAATATGTAATTTATTTCAATACCCAGATTGTAAAAATTGAGTTTCAATAGGCGTATCTAAAAACCACTGTTTAAAAGTCATTTTTTTATACCATACCATGCACATGTACAACATCCATATTTTGACCTAAATTATCATATTTTTCTTAATCCTTTTGGGAAAAGATTTGTGACTCACTAAAGCTTGCTTTTAATATTTTTTTATAATTTTTTATTGAATTTTTTTTTATTATTAAATATTTATTAGGCATATTTGTCATTTTGAAAAATCGTCGTGTATGACACACATAAGATGACCTAAACTTATCATTTTTGATTTTTTTTAAAACTGAAAAGAATTGTCGAAGTTTGCTCTCGTGCAATCCGTTCGTCAAAATGTTATGTTGATCAAAAGTTATTAAAATACTAAAAACTGATAATTCAAGTTTATGGACTAGTTTCATTAGAAATTAATTGAAAAATAGAAAAAAATCAAATTATTAAAAATTACATATTTGGAATCTGCACTGTCTCATCTATAATGGGTTTTAATTTCGTAAAAATTCTGCAAAATAGGTCTTCAAAACATATGTCCAAAGTCATTATTTTCTGTGACATTAACAGACCTTCAAGTTGCAAGTCAAACTAGGTCCAAAGCTTAGGTTCGGGTCCCCAAGCCATTTCCCGAACCAAAAAAAAGCCAAAACCCCGGCTCAAAAATTCATAATTTAAAAAACGGGATCTGTTTTAAAACGGGATCCTGTTTCATTAAAAAGGATTTGTTTCAAAACGGGATCTCGTTTCATAAAAAAACCATTTTTTATGGTTCTATGAAACGGGATCCCGTTTTGAAATTCTTCCAAAAACAAAACTTTCCAAAAATGGAAATTTTTCAAAAATTGGAAGTTTCCATTTTCAGAAATTTTTCAAAGCGGAATCCCGTTTTAAAAATTTTCCATTTTAAATTGTTTTGGAAAATTTTCAAAACGGGATCATGTTTTGAAAATTTTCCAAAAACGGGATCCCGTTTTTTAAACTTAGGCTCGGGATCCCGAAGCTAAACGTGATCTCATTTTCTAAAAACGGGATCCCACTTTTTAAAAACGGAATCCCGTTTATTAAAAAGCGGGATCCCATTTTTTGCAAGCCGAATTCATTTTTTTGCCTAAGGCAAAAACTTCCACGTTTCGTGGACTCAACTTTGTGCACTTACCCTAATGTTAAAGTTTTTTATTTAGATGCCATTCCAATTTTTTCAATGATGTGTCTAAAAATTCCAAAGAAAATAATTAAGGTTGTGGGATAGAGAATGAGAAAGTTTTTTTGGAATGGAGCTAATGATCAAGAAAAGATCCCTCTCCTTGTGTGGGAGAAGATTTGTAGAGCGAAAAAGAAAGGGGGTGCAAGACTATGTGATTGGAATATCATGAATGAGCCCTTGGGTGCAAAATTAGTGTGGAACATTTATTCCCAACCTTCCCAATTGTGAGTGCGGATTCTAAAAGCAAAATATTTAGATACAATGGAGGATAGTAGAATCTTCACATTGCAAAACCCCCCTACAAGTTCAGCAATTTGGAATTTCATTATATCTTGTCGTCAGGTTATAATTGATCACATAAGTTGGCAGATTAGGAATGGTCTGAAAGCTAAATTTTTAGATGATTCATGGGAAGGTTTACTGGCGTTAAAAGAGAAATGATTTATAGGACCTGAGAATTTGGTTTACACAAAATTAAGGTGAAAGGGTAAGTGATTATCTGGAATTCAAAGGAGATGCTCTGCGTGGCGAATGGGGATGGAAATCTCTTGAAATGGTAGAGTTACCAGAACATCAACGGGCTTTAATGTAGGATATTTTTAATTCTAGGAAGATCTTGAGGACGCACAAGGAAGACAAAGTGGTCTGGTGTGGAGCAATGGACAGTAAGTACTCTGTAAAACTAGGCTACCAATTTTTAGACACAGTAGCAAGGGGTGAGAACTAGCCGACCGGTTTATGTTGGGGTAAGGAATTCCTACCTAAGGCAGGGGCTTTTGCATGGCCGGTCGTTTGAGATCGAATCTTGACAAGTGAAAGAAGGAAGTGCCTAGGATTTTTTAGACCGACTAAATGTGTGATGTGTGGAGAGGCGGAGGAAACAAGGGATCATTTGTTGCTTTGTTGCAAAATGGCTTCATCTTGTATGGGAAATGCTAAGGAAGTCATTGGGATGGCAAGGCCCTACTCCGGATAATTTGAAGCAGGCTTTTGAGGGATGGCCGATGGTAAGGAAAAAATTGACTCTGTCATGTGTTTGGAAGATCAGCCCGTCTATTGTAGTGTAGGAAGTTTGGAAAGAAAGGAATAGGAGAATTTTTATAGATAAAGAAGAATCCTTAGAAAGGTTAAAATGGAAAAATAAATCATGTGATAGAGGAAGTGGCTAGAGCAGTAGCATCTCAGTATTTCAATCCAAGAATTTGCTTTACATTGAAAGACAAATGCTTTTAGGCACATTGGTCGAGGATTCATCTCCGGCCTATTAAGGGACCTTGTTAGGTTAAACCAACTGGTATGGTTGTCAAGGTGGTTGCATGGAAAAATCCAAGGGAGGGTTGGTGGAAAGTCAACTTTGATGGAGCGTCAAGAGGGAATCCTGGACCATCAGGTGCAGGATTCATCATTTGAGATTGGGAAGGGAATGTAGTTGCTTTTGGAGCAAAGAAGTTGAGGGAGGGTACAAATAACATAGCAAAAGCTACAGTAGCCTTGTTAGCTATGAGATTGGGTAAGAATCTGGGAGCTTCAAGAAAACATTTAGAGGGGGGTTCACTTATTATAATACAAGCCATTATGAAAGGGGAAATAGGGGCATGGCACATTTAGAATACAATAGAAATAATTAGAGAAGAATTAAATTCATGTGAATATTTTATTATAAGCCACATAAGGAGAGCTAGTAACATAGAGGCAGACATTTTGTCGAAGTGGGCTATGAATTTTAGAAAGGTCGAGGAATTAAGAATTGAGGATTTGAGAAATATAGTTTTAAAAGATTAATTTTAAAAAATAAAGAAAGGTGATGAGGATGTAGTTTTAATGAGGGGAGAGAGTGGGTGGGGAGAAGTTTGTTGAAATGACAGGTGAAACAATGCGGATGATAGTAGTGGCAATTCAAATACGAAGGAAAATTAAGTTTGAAGTGTGCAGAGTTAAGGATTTAATCCTTTTTGGCCCTCGAAAATCGATGAAAACATTAGTGTTTGGCATAAGGAAGAAAGCAGAAGGAGTGAGTGGTGGTGGTGGAGGCGGTGTTGCAGGAGAATTCAATGGAGGCCGGTTTCATACTCCTTTCAAAGAGCCAATTGAATCCATTTTACGGTGATTCCTCTGATCATAGGCTAATGGGAATGTTTTTATTTACAAATCGGAGGTTAGTGCAAAGTGTAAAGATGATCATGGGAAATTCCTTTGGTAATCTAAGACATAGATACAGGACTAACATGGATGTTTATCCATTGATTGTTCCATGGGGTTTGGACCTGGGTGAACTGGTAAACACAATCAGAGAAGTGATGAAAATGATTGTGCATGAAGATTTCTTAGAAGGCCTAGAGTCTTATTTAGAATGGGTCGTTCCTGGCGAAGGATTTTACATTCAGGAGGGGTTTGAGAATGAAGAACTGGAAGGAGCAACTAGGTGTATCCCTTTCATTTGTTGGACGAAAGATGCAATTAAAATCACTGCAGGGAGGAGGCGAGTCTAGGATGGCAAGCTCTAAAGCTCTTTATAGAGCTGATGAAGGTGGAAGTCGTCATTGAACAGGAAAAAGTGGAAGTGAGGCAGGAGATGGCAGAAGGAAAGAAAGTGAGGCGAAGGAAGGTGAAAGGAAAAAAGAAACAAGGTGTTGCATCGGGTAGAAAAAATTAAGTTTAGGTGTTGTTAAGTTTTTGCAGACGAAAAACAGACTGTTACATTAGTTTTTTTGGATTCTAGGGGTTGAACCCTGTAGCTGTTATGTAGGGTAATTTTTGGTGTCTGGTTAAAAAAATTTATATTTATGTTATGTATGCAAGACAATTACAGTGGGTGTTCGAACTGTTTTAGTGGGGTAGGGTATTTTTTTAGAAAACCTGCATGTTAAGATTCCTTTGGAAAGTACTATGTTATTTGTAGGGTGTTTTTTTTATGGTACTTGAAATGATGAAGAAAATGATGTAGTTTGTCTTTTATCAAGCAATACAAATCCTATTACCAACCAAAAATAATAATAATAATAATATATATCATAATAATATATAACTTATATAATAATAATATAATATATATAATAATATAATTTATATATAATGATATGTAAATAATAATATAGAATATTAATATATAATAATATAAATTATATATATAATATTATAATTTATATAAATAATATTATATATTTTTATATTTTATATATAGCTCATAAATATATTGTATACGACTATCATCCAAAACGGATATTCGTTATTTAAAAAATGGATATTTGTTTTGCTTTGCTTTCTACCAAAGCAAAATGTACTTTTTACCCAAACCAAGTAATAATTCAAACATTCATTTGACGATTTTCGCTATGTGAAAATGATTTTTTTTCCTATCAGCACTGCTTGGCCCATCATAATCTTGCACTCGCCCCCCTTATAAGTAATTTAGAAAATTTATTAGGATTAATTAAATACATAAGACTTACAAGGTTGATGACGGTCTTAATCCTAACAAAAACCATGTACACAAATTCAAATGGCTTTGTAACAATAGTAATGAGCTAACTACTAATGCAAAGCACAAGCATGGGCTTCTTTCGTGCTTACTCCAATATAAGGACATAACATGGTAAGATCAAATATGATATGTGAAGGAATGATGCACCCAATACAAGGATACATGCTAAGAATATGCAAGAGAAGTGCAAATGATATAAAGAGGATGCTTTGTAAGTATAGTATCTCATGACATTATCTAAGAACAAGAAAATAAAGCTCAAAAGGATAATTTGATATTGGAAAATTAGACATATTAGTGATATATCATTTATAAAAGTAAGACCCTAATGTGATGACCAAGGGTGGGTAGGATCAATGGAAAAATATATCACAACAAAGCTAAAAAATCTTAATAGAAAAAAGCATAACAATAGCATGAAGAAAAGTAATATAAAGAGATTTCAAATATAAAATTAAAGATATAAATTCAAGAAAATACAAATATGCAAAACCTTAAAATGAAAATAAGTAAGTGTGAAATTAATAGCTCACCAAGATGTAAAATAAAATAAATTTTCCAATAGAGTAACCTTGGCTAGACCAATAAGATGCATACCAATAAGAATCAATTAATCTAGATTGATTAATAATGATAGTTGAGATTATTAGGAAATGTGTCTCAATCTAGCAATCTTACGTATAATATATATTCTTTGTGACATATAAGCTCGAAGGCACTACTCCAAATGCGGAGTTGAGGGATCTCCCCACGGGAAGGGAGTAATGCCCTCATTTATTTGGCCTTTTTTTGTTTTTATTATATTATTTTGTGTTATGTTTTTGGTGCTCATGGTATTATAAAACTACCTTTTGATATGCCCACTAATATTAATAATGCATTAGGACTTGAGATGGTGAGTTTATAAGTATTGTTATGTTGCCAAAATAGCTTCATATCTCTTGTTGGTGATTCTCTTGTAAAGGCTTAGAATTTGCAAGTGTATTAAAACCACTAAATACTAAATAATACATTGAGTTCCATTAGAGTGTGGAATTTTTCTCTTGAAAGGTTTTCCCCTTGTAATTGTATTATGGTATAGCAAGCTTTTATATTTTTTTGTAATTGTGTGATCATTTTAGATTTATCACATACCTTCTCTCATAGATTAGTGTGGGGAGCATATTTTACACCCTTGTACTTCCTTTAGGGACTGATAAATTTGATGATTTTTAATGATTATTTTAGGAAAGTAAATGCAAAGACTATAATACCACTTAGCTCTAGTCTCAATGGTAGATAGTTTTGGTGCAAACTTTCAATCTAGGTATCATAGATCTCAAAGTAGATCCTCTTTGTTAGTGAATTGCTTAGAAATTTGTGCTAGACATCTACTCTATTAGGGGTTGAGTTTGGAGATCTAGGTCAAGCTTATGGTCATGGTTTTTTCCATTGGATTCAGATTTGACTCTACACAATGTATAGTTCTTTTATGTTTCTCACCTAATTATTCTATCTAATTGTGGTTTTTGCTGACATACAAACTATCGACATTTATACCTTGGAAGGGATCTCATTTTCGCACTAAGAGATAAGTTCTCCCAAGTTGGCCCTAGAAATTTATGTACAAAGTTACAAAAACAAGCATCAAGAATCCTAAGATGATTTATGTAGATTCATTACCCCTTTTAGTGAACCAAATCCAAGTGTTACATTATTGATTACTTCTTTAATGATCTAGAATGAGAGAAGAAGCTATAATTTTGGATGATGTAATGCATTTTAAATACTAGCACATACAATTATTTTTTACAAAATGTGTATTAAGTTGGCTCATGGCACTGGGAAAACAAAGAAGACTAGTGAACCAAATTTTGAATTCAAATTTTATAAATGAAAGGGTCAACTTTGCAACCACAAAAAATGACACTTGTTGGATAAACAATCAAATCCATGTAGCCAAAGAATATATGGAAGTAGGTATAAGTGAATGCAATACATGTGAACATAAGGTAAATGCATAGAAATATGTGCATATAAAAATAAAGTAACATTTGGTATGTCTATATATATGAATAAATAAGACGATGGTCCAATGAACTCAACTTTACATAAAAATTTGACATTCATCAATATACACATCTATCAAAACATTAAAATATTTAAATTAATTCATACATACCTATAATGGGCCGATTTAAAATGTAGATAATTTTCAATAGGCTAATTTTTTATAGTCCTTATAAATACGGCTTCACAAATCACATGTTTGTAATCAAGTTTGTAAGTAACTGAAGAATTTTTTTTTATTGGAAGAAGATAATTAAATTAAAATGAAATATAAAAATTACAATCTAACCAAAAGCACCAAAGTGCAGCAAAAAGATCTCAAGAGGTCCCACCCAAACAATAAAAATACACAAAAAAAATTGTTGTTAACAAGCCGCAACTCTTCTGCTATAGAACATGGATTACTTCCCCCAGAAACCTGAAAACTATCTACAGTAGCACTTCTTTCACTAACCAGCACTAAAGAGTTGATTCCTTAGCAAGAAAGTCAGATGGTATGTCACAACAAAACTGAATTTTGCTTGAAGTAACAACCACCCCTTCTTAGAAACACAATAATGGCTTCCTTGTAACAAACAAGCACCTTCAAAGTCCCCATTTAAGCTTCAAAAAACACATCCTCCAACCAGACAAACATAAATTTTACAGTGCAGCATCCACAATGAAAAAGAATCCATAGCAAGCACTTCCAACATGAGCATCCTCTAAGGAATCCAGGCAAACTCCATAGTAGTCCCTTCAATGAGCAAGCACAAAGTCTCTTGTTTGATCTGCAATGACAATAATCTGGATAGCATCACAATTTGAATTTTGTCTCAAGGGCTTTGAACTGAGCCTGTAATTCATTCACTGTCTTCTTGAACTAAGGCTTAGATTGGTAACAAGACTGAAGGCTAATGATATATGAAGAGAAGTTTGCACAAAGGAGCATGATTTCAGCTTGCAGAGAGTAATAAGTGTTGGAGAGGGCAGCCAAGCAACGGAGTCTCCATAAGAACTTGAGGATGATGTTTCTGAAGGATTGGGTGATATTGTTGTGGAAACGGGAAAGTCCAAGAAGAGCCATTCTCCATGTCCAAGCTTGAGGAAAGAGAGCCAGAAAATTGACAAACAAGAAGTTCCAAAGGTGTTGAGCATGGTGGAAAAACCAAAAAGTGTGTTTAATGGTCTCTTTTTTTCACAGAAGGGACATGAAGGAGTTGGGGAAATAAATGAAAGGCGGTCACCAATAGGGACTTTGACATGGAGCACCTTCTAGGCAAGCAACTGAGCTTGAACATCTGCCTTTGACTTCCAGATTAAGGAACTTAATTTGTTCCATCTCAATCTGCTAAACTTACAATGCCATTTGAGATTCAATCGAGGAGCAAGAGAAATGGAAGGAAGGATCTGTTTATACATAGTTTTGAGAGGAAAAATAGAAGTGTTGATTGTTTGGCCATTTCCAATCTTTGAGGAAATTATCATGACACGAGGTGGACAGCAAGCAAGAAAGCCTAGGCGGGACTAGCTGTTGAATTTCTTGAATTGAGGCTCTAAATGTTGAGGGCAAGTATAATTGAGATTTGAGTTGCTGCCATGTTTTCCATCCAAATCTTATCGGGTCCCACAAGTCACGAAAAACTTGGATGCCTCTTTTAAATAATTGTTTACCTTTAAGAGCTTTGATATTCGCCAAAGGATTATTGTTTTGTTGAATCAAACAGTTCCACCAAATGGAAGATGACATGCAAAACTTAGACCATGACTCAAGGTGTTGTCAAACCAAACTAACCTTTTTGAGGTAATTTTCCAAGCTCTCCAAATGGATTTGAAAGGGGCAGATCCTTGAATCTTAAAATAAGGGGCGAGGAGCAACTTATCCCTCCAATTGACTAAATTTAAGTGGCCTCCAACAGTAGTTGATTAGATGTGATGATGCACTAAGTGTTTCCAAGGTGCATTGCCATCAAGAGCCCTCACAATCCATTTAGTAGTCAAGCAGATCCCTTGCGTGTATGGGTCTAAAATTCCCAAGCCTCCTTTGTCTTTTGGTTGAATACAATGAATCCATGAAGTAACTGGAGAACCTTTTTTATTTCCCCACTTAGACAAAAGGAAATTCCTTATTAGTTGAGTCAGTTGGGTATAGCAAGTTTTAGAAGGAAGCCAACAAAATGAGATGTACACATGATTGGCTAAAAGGACTTTGTTGGCAACTTGAATTCTACCTACCATAGATAAAAATTTGTTGGTCCAATTCAGAAGTTTCTTTTTTATTTTGAGCAAAAACCAATTCCACGTCTCTAAGAGAGACTCCAATCCAAGAAGGGATTCCAAGGTATCTTGTGATACAACCATGTTTCACCTCACGCCATTCCCTAGGAATCCAAGGAGGACGGGGATTTGGTCGAATCATAAAAAAAATCAGTTTTATGCATGGCCAATTTGGAGCTTGAGATAGAACAAAAGAGTTCCAAAATGTCCAAAGTGTGAGAGACTTCTTCAGCAGAATTTTGAATGAAATCATGTTGTCATCTGCAAAACGGGAGTTGAGCATTGTACCATTCCCGGGAAGTGAGATACCTTGAATAAGTCTATTTGAGAGAGCATGTTGGAAAAGATAACCAAGGGCATCAGCGGTTAAGACATAAAGGAAAGGAGCAAAGGGGCACCCCTGACAAATGGATTTTTGTAATGGAAATGGAGGGGACAGCATTCCATTCACAACCACTCTAGCATTTGCATCCATGAATAACATGTTGATATGCTCGCAGATTTTAGGACCAAATCCTAACCATTTTAACATTTTAAGAATAAAGGGCCAGCAGATTCGATGGTAAGCTTTATCAAAATCCAACTTGATGATAAGAGCATCTTCAGCAGTTTGTTGAGCCCACTCAGCCTCTTCCCAAGCAAACACAAGGTTATCTAAGATAAATCTACCTCTCAGAAAACCAGTTTGCTCCGAACAAACAATCATTTGGGCTATGTGCTTAATTCTGCGAGCCACGGCTTTAGCTATTATTTTGTACGATGTGTTGAGGAGGGTAATCGGACCCCACCCATTAACAGTGTCTTCTTCTTTACCCTTGGGGATGAGTTTAATTAACCCTTGATTAATATGCTGTCCTAAGGAACCGGTTTCAATTGCCTCAAGATACACATTATAGAAGTCCTCATGAATATACGGCCAAAGGGCTCTGTAAAATTCAACAGGGATCCCATCAACTCCTGGGCTTTTTTCTAAGGCTAAACACTGGAGGGCTGCATCCAATTCTTCAATTGAAAGGAGATGGTCAAGAAATTTACTATACTCGGGGTCAACTTTTTGCGGGATACAACTGGCAACACTATCTTCAAGGATGGGGAGAAGAAAGTCATTAGCAGAATCATCAATAAAGATATTTTTGAAGTGATCATAGAAGGTGTTCATAATGGCAGATTGGTTATATTGCAGGTTACCATCAGCAGATTTAATCGTAGTTATGTGCTCAACCTTATGTTTATGCTGAAGGTACTGAAAGAAAAATTTAGATCCACGATCTCCCTCCTTAATCCATTGAAGACGAGCACGGATTTGAGCACCTTTGCCTTTATACGCAGCCATTTTTCTGAGCATGTTTTCAGCATTGGCCACAGATTGCTGCACAGAGATGTTACAAGGATTATATGCAAGAAGGGACCGGC
Organism: Sequoia sempervirens; assembly: GCA_007258455.2. Taxonomy (NCBI): domain Eukaryota; kingdom Viridiplantae; phylum Streptophyta; class Pinopsida; order Cupressales; family Cupressaceae; genus Sequoia; species Sequoia sempervirens. The sequence goes on along the minus strand of VDFB02342559.1, from coordinate 108,875 downwards.
CAAGTTCAAGTTGACCTTTGAGAGATTTCTTAAGTCTGCGTCGTTTTGCAGCAGCTCTTCGACCATAATCACGAAGGAAAGTACGCCACTTAACCCAAACTCCAATCAAAAACAGAAAAAATAAACCAATCATCGCTCAGTGAGACACAGCTAAAATATTTCATTGAATCAGAGCTCTTTCATAATCTTCATTATTGCGGCTCGAGTTTCTGTACACACAGTACAGTAAAATTTGTGCCGCCCCAAGCAATGCCCCCAATCCGTTTGGAAGCTGCATTATAACAAATATTTGTCAACTTTATTGAATTATTAAAAATTGATTTGTCTGTGATTCAGGACATCTTGATGATTGTTCATCGGAAAATGTTTACACAATCAAATCTAAAACATTCAAAAAAATTCAATAATATGAACTGAAAATTTTTAATCTATAGAAGAAATTTACTGCCACAAATATATCTCTGCCCAAAATACCACAGAAAAATCAGGTGAAACCGCAAAGAAATACACTGAGTGAAAGGAAGAAGGGCATAAACTCCACACTTCTTGTCTGGACTACCAATTTCTGTGATATGAAAAGAAGCACATAGACAATTTAAATGTTAGGGAAGATTTTGTTGGACATCATTATGATATGAAAATAAAAACATAAACAATTAATCACAGATTTTAGGATATACTGTCTGAATCAAATAGTCAAATTCAGAAATCTGTAATAAATTATTATGATAGACTGTAAAAACTTCATGCTTTTAAAACTATATTAAGAAGATTTTATTAGAGCAACATTTCAATCATACTCCATGATCCATCATCTGAATAAAAACAAAAAGATTTTATTGCAATCTCCTTTACTATAAATAGTTCCCCAGAGATTTGCTTAATGAGCAGTAACTATGTGGTTTATTGCAGAGCTTTATGGATGTGTTTGGTGAGGTTTATGGAATAAGTTTGCAGGTGTAATAATAAATATTCCATTTACTTCATTTTAAGCTAAGATGAATGGCCCCTCGGCATTCATAGCAGTAGCAATATTGAAATGATAAAGTGATCATCACTAAAGTGGTGGACCATAACTTTGAGTGCCAGGCCAAAAGACGTTGTCCAGTTTCGATCCGTCGACCACCTTTTGCAAGCCAACAAGGTCACCGACTGGTTGGCTTTCATGTCACCACATTAACAAGACATCAAAGTTCTACTTTATTCTATCTTAATGGAGCTTACCAATTAGAGATCAAAGTTCTACTTTATTCTATGTTAATGGTGCTTACCAATTAGATTTTAGAGCAAGAATATGTTCTATCTGCTACTTTCTGTTCAGTGAGGTTTCTCATATGTTAATGGCCTGGACTTTTAAAAAAATATATGTGCTCTCAAATTAATCTCATAGATTGTAGAAATATCATATCTGTTATTCATCATTATAGACAAGGAAGCAGCGAATATGGTGACGGAGACAGCCATTCTGATGATCCCAACAAACAATTTCCGTTCTGTATCATGAAAAGCCAAGACAGACACTGCAACAATTGCGGCAAATAAAGCCAGAACTCCAATGAACAGTCTCAAAATTTTCATCTGTATATAACACATCACAAGATTGTATCCTTATATTGTGAATAATAAAATTGATAGTAATTAATGGAGAAATAAAATGCACAAGAACTTACAAAGTATTCCTAATTCAATTAATATATGCACATACAATTCAAAAATCATGAGGATTGACTTTATATGACATCTTTTTTATAAATTTGTCCTCATAGCCTCAACATGTGTAAGAAGCATGGATTCTTAGTTCCTATTCAATTCATGATAAAAAAATTTATCATTTGCAAATTAAAGTCAAATGGAATTTGAATAGTAAATATCACTTAGAAAACTTGGCCTCTTGTAGTTCAATCTTATCTCTTTATATGCATAGCCTAAAAGCACAAATAGAAAATATTTTTGAATAACAATAATCTAATATAAGCCAATGTATTATATTTGCACAAAAATTACACATCTAATTGAATTTATGAAATAAGTTACAACTCCTACTACATGACCAATTGCATATGATGAGAGAGTAGAGTAGTGAGCATATATAATGTGTGCTGATGAGAGTTGAGTTTAAATAATGATATGATGATATTTTAGATCTATGATCTTATACATTATGTGCTAAGAAATTTAGGAAATAAAGCTCATTGTTTAATTTGGTAGATTGAGTTTAATGGACATGATTTAGCATGAGGAGAGATTCACATTCAAGTATTTATTGATTTAAAGGATGATCTTGATATTGAGTATGACAATGTGTCAATGAGGTTAAAAAAACTCCTCAAGAATGGGTATTTCAAAGAGTGGTTGAGTAGTTGTCCCAAAATCTAATTTTCTTCTTGGGATGATATTATTGCAAATTTTAGTGAGAAATATTATGGTTTACTCATCCAAGAGTTTGTTGACATCAAGAGACTTGAAGGGGAGTCAACCTCTATTTTCAATTAAATATTTTCTACTTTTTTGTTAGATATCCCTGAAGGTAAAAGGCTTGAACAATCTAAAATTATGAGATTATTTTCTGAGGCACTTGACCGTATGTTGAGCTTGCTTCCAAAGGAATTAAATCCCATAAACTTCCACCAAGCTTATCATTTTATAAAGAGTTCATTGCTCGTGGTTCGATGGAAGAGGGATAAGATATTGATGATACAAATTCAACATTAATTATTTGTGAATTACATGTGAAACTAATAATTAGCTTTATTATAATTTTGTCTCTTATGTAACTAGTGTAGTAGTGATGGTTTTAAAATAGATAGGAAAAATAGAGAGGCAATTTGAAGAATCAAGTTCTTTACTTGAGGTTCCTTAGATTTCTCAATTTAGTTCTAATGATCTAAACTATGATTTGGGTTTGCTAAATTTAAATTTCAACATTGAACTTATTTTTCCTAATGATAATTTTATATGGGTTTATTGATTCAACCAATTTAATTATTGGGGGATTTCACTTGAGATTATAGTCATTATGAAGAAGAATATAAAATTCCCTACATGGAAAATTTTAAATATTAAGAACATGTAGCTTATATAAAAGGTATACATGATGAAAAATTATGTTTAGAAAAATCATGCAATCAACTTCTCTCTCTCTCTCTCTCTCTCTCTCTCTCTCTCACACACTTATCCCTTTACTCTCTCTCCTACCCTCCCTCCTTCCCTCTCTTTATCTCTCTCTACTATCCCTCCCTTTATCCCTCCCACCCTACCTAGACAACTCTCCCTCACTCCAACCCCCTCTCTCTCAAGTCTCTCCCTCCTCTCTCTCTCTCTCAAATCTCTCCCTCTCTATATCCCTCCCACCCTCCTCTCACCCTACCTCAATAACTCCCTCTCTCTATCTCAACTCTCTCCTTCCCTCTATCCCTCCCACTTCCCCTCTCTCAAGTCTCTCCCTCTCTCTCTTAGGATGCTCCCTCCCTCTATGCCTCCAAACCCCCCCTCTCTCTCTTAGGTCTCTCCCTCCCTCTATCCCTTCCACACCCCTCTCCCTCTCATGTATCTCCCTCCATCTATCCCTCCTACCCTCTCTCTCTCCTAGGTCTCTCCCTCCCTCTATCCCTCCCAACCCCCTCTCTCTAGCTCTCTCCCACCCTACTTAGATAACTTTCTCTCTCCCTCTCTCTCTCAAGTCTCTTCCACCCTACCTAGATAACTCTCTCACTTCCTCTCTCTAAGCTCTCTCCCTCTCTATCCCTCTCTCTCTCAAGTCTCTCACTCACTCCCTCTCTCCCGAGTCTCTCCCTCCCACCCTACCTAGATAACTCTCTCTCACTCCCTCTCTCTCTCTCACTCTATATATATTATAATGTTGTATATAATATATAATATATATACTATATATAGTATATAGTATATAATATATATAATATATAATATGTATTATATTATATTATATTATATTATATAATATGTAATATGTTATATTATATTATATTATATAATATGTAATATGTTATATGTATATAATATATAATACAAAATATTTTAAATACGTTGGAGGTAATAGATATCCATTTTTTTAACAAAATCAATAGCCTTGAGATTTTCCTCGAGGTTGCCTTGGGATTTGGCTTGGGGGTGTCATACCTGGAAAGTCAACTAAAAAAACATGTTTAGAAAATTTCCTTAATTTTCCAAAGTTTTCCCTTATTTGCTAACGAATTTTTTTATCTGAATTTGATGAAATGAAAAGGGTTTATTGAAAAAATTGTCAATCTTCCACCAATATAAGATATGCCTTATTTTGAATTTAATGGATAATTATTATTGATTTTCTACATGCATTACGGCTAAAGTCCTCATTGATAGGTTGATTGAAAAACTAATATAATTTTCATTCTATCTTTTCCATACTATAGGATAAAAAAATTGAATTTTATAAATTTTTAACCAAGTTATGGTGGTTAGAAAAACACGTTTTAATATTTTTTACAAGTTCTAATTAAAAATTCATAACTAATTATTTACTTGCAAAAAAATTACAAAAAATGTGGCATATCCAAGCATACATGTCCTCTACTTATATTGAAATTTTAAAAAATAAAAAATAAAATTTATTGTAATTAGGTTGGTTAGACACCTTTTTTTTCCTGAAAATATAGCTACTGCGTTGAAATTTTAAATTTTCACAAAATAGATTTACTCTTTTCCAAAAAAGGACTAGTAACATAGAAACTACATTCAATTTTCTACAAATTTTGTTCTTACATATTTTTCAAATTATGTTAATAACCTATTCAAATTTCTATGTCAAGTTTCTTAACTCTATTTTTCTAAATTTTCATTGCCACTTCTAGAGATCTTGTTCTGGCCCATATATCATAATAATATATATGATTTATAATTTATAATTTATTTATAATTATAATATTATATTATATATAATAATAATATATAATAATAATACATTAATAATATATAAAAAATGTCAAATTGCTACCAAGGGGGTAGCTACCATTCCATTAATATCAAAAACAATATACATCATTTTAGAAAGTAGATTGATATCAGTCCCGTGGCCAATTCAGACACATGATCAGCTTCAACAACTGAAAGAACCCCTTGATTTGTAATTATAAATTCAAGAAGGGGGTTCAAATCTTTCTTATACAAACATTCCCTCAAAAGATTCATTGTCTCTTGTGATTTCTTATCCTTATTCATAAATCCATACTCGATCGTGTCAAATACATAATAATATAAATGATATATATAATGTTATAATATATTATAATAATATATATTTTTATATTTTATATATAGCTTGTAAATATATTATATACGACTATCATCCAAAATATATATCTATTTTGTAGTTTACAAAACATATGTCCGTTATTTTAAAAAATGGATATCCATTATAAATAGATATCTACTTTTCTTTGATTTTTACAAAAAGAAAAATGTACTTTTTACCTGGAAACCAAGTAAAAATTCAAACATTCATTTCACGATTTTGGCTATGTGAAAATGTGTTTTTTTTTCCTTGTAATTGTATTACGGTATAGTGTCGCTTTTATATTTTTATAGTTGTATGATCATATTAGCTTTATCACATACTTTCTCTCATAGATTAATGTGGGAAGCATATTTTACACCCTTGCTTCCTTCTAGGGACTAATAAATTTGATAATTTTAATGATTATTTTAGGAAAGTAAATGCAAAGACTAATAATACCACTTAGCTCTAGTCTCAATGGTAGATAATTTTGATACAAACTTTCAATCTAGATATCGTAGAGCTCAAAGTAGATCTTCTTTGTTAGTGAATTGCTTGGAAATTTGTGCTAGACATCTACTTTATTAGGGTTTGAGTTTGGAGATCTTGGTCAGGCTTATGATAATGGTTTTTTTCCATTGGATTTAGACTTGACTCTACACAATGTATAGTTCTTTTCTGTTGCTCACCTAATTAGTCTATCAACTTTGTGGTTTTTGCTGACATGCAGACAATGGACATTTATACCTTGGAAAGGATCTCATTTTCACACTAAGAGATAAGTTCTCCCAGGTTGATTGCTAGAAATTTATGTACAAAGTTAGAAAACAAGCATCAAGAATCCTAAGATGATTTATGTAGATTCACTACCCATTTTGGTGAACCAAATCTAAGTGTTTTGTTATTGATTGCTTCTTTAATGCTCTAGAATGAGAGAAGAGGCTCTAATGCTCAGTGATGCAAAATATTCATGCAATTAAATATCTTTAAATACTAGCACATACAATTACTTTTTGCAAAATGTGTATTAAATTGGCTCATGGTGAGAAAACAAAGAAGGTGAGTGAACCAACTTTTGAATTTGGATTTTAGAAATGAAAGGGTCAACTTTGCAACCACAAGAAATGGCACTCGTGGGATAAATAGTCAAATCCATGTAGCCAAAGAATATATGGAGGTAGGTATAAGTGAATGCAATAAATGTGAATATAAGTTCAATGCATAGAAATATGTACATATAAGAATAAAGATTTGGATATATCTATATATAGATGGATAAGACTGACAATGAATCTAACTTTACATAAGATTTTGGCATTCATCAATATATACATCTATCAAAACATTTCCTCAAAATACACATAAAACTAAATGAAAAATAACATATACAAATTTCACCAATTACAATATTAAATTTTTATATTATATAAAAACCTTAAAACTATAAAAATATTTAAATTAATTTATACATACCTATCCCTTTCCCTCCATTTCTTCCACTTCATGTAAATTAAAATGTAGATCATTTTCAATAAGACAACTTTTTTTAGTCCTTTTAAGTACTTACGACCTCACAAATCACGTGTTTGTAATAAAGTTTGTAAGTAAACGAAGAATTGACCGGCGGAAAGTACGCCACTTAACCCAAACTCCAATCTAAAACAGAAAAAATAAACTAATCATCGCTCAGTGAGATACTGCGGGAATATTTCATTGAATCAGAGGTCTTCCATAATCCTCATTATTGCAGCTGGATCTTCTGTACACGCAGTAAAGTATAATTTGTGCCGCACCAAGCAATGCCCCCAATCCGTTTGGAAGCTGCATTATAACAAATATTCCTCAGCTTTACTGAAGTATCAAAATTGATTTGGCTGTCTTCAAATCCCTGAAACTAGGATTTTTTTAAAAAAATTAGATTTGATTGTGTAAATATTTTTTATCAATATTTCGGATCATACTTTCTGATTCATTTCTGACCAACTATATTTTGATGATGGATCATAGAGTATGATCAGAAATATTGATTGAAAAAAATTGCACAATCAAATCTAAAAAATTTGAAAAAGTTCAATATTATGAACTGAAAATTTTCAATAGCATTTTAAATATAGAAAAAATTTACCGCCACAAATATGTCTCTGCCCAAAATGCCATAGAAAAACCAGGTGAAACCGCATAAAAATACACTGAGTGAAAGGAAAAAGGGCATAAACTCCACACTTCTCGTCTGGACTACCAATTTCTGTGATATAAAAAGAAGCACATAGAAAATGTAAATGTTAGGAAAGATTTTGTTGGACATCATTATGATATGAAAATAAAAACATAAACAATTTATCAGAGTTTTTGGGATTTACTGTCTGAATCAAACAGTCAAATCCAGAAATCTATAATAAGATTTTATTGCAATCTCCTTTACTATAATTAGTTCCCCAGAAATTTACTTAATGAGCAGTAACAATGTGGTTTGTTGCAGAGCTTTATGGATATGTTTTGTGAGGTTTATGGAATAAATTTGCAGGTATAATAATAAATATTCCATTGACTTCATTTTAAGCTAATTTCAATGGCCCCTCGGCATTCATAGCAGAGCATTATTGAAATGATATTTAAGTGATCATCAATAAAGTGGTGGACCATAACTTTGACTGCCAGGCCAAAAGATGTTGTCCAGTTTCGATCCGTACTGGACCACCTTTTGCAAGCCAACAAGGTCACCGACTGATTGGCTTTCATGTCACCACGTTAACAAGACATGAAACTTCTACTTTAATGGTGCTTATCAATTAGATTAAAGTGCAAGAATATGTCTTTTCTGTTACTTTCTGTTCAGTGAGGTTTCTCGTGTGTTAATGGCCTGGACTTTTAGAAAGAAGAAATAAAAATCTCAAATTAATCTTATAGATTGTAGAAATATCATATCTATTACTCACCATTATAGATAAGGGAGCAGCGAACATGGCGACCGAGACAGCCACTCCGATGATCCCAACAAACAATTCCCGTCCTGTACCATGAAAAGCCAAGACAGACACTGCAACAACTGCAGCAAATAAAGCCAGAACTCCAATGAACAGTCCCAAAATTTTCATCTGTCATATCCAAACAAAACACAAACAAGTTCAATCATTCTGTTCACTTTTTCTTCACACAAAAATATTTTGGATTAAACAACACACTCTAAGCTTTGATTTATTTAGATGATTCATCTTACCCGATATTTTGAAGGAGCATAGACCAAATACAGACAGACATAAAGAGTCTCCAAAACAACGCCACATCCATTAACAGACGAGACGAAAAGGTTATCAGAGGTGACCAATGGAAGGCCATACCATGTGTAAACAAGACAGTTGAACAGAGCAGTCACATATGGAATGCCTGAGTATTCCTCTGTTGATCCCCTTTGCACCACAGAGATGAATGTAATCCTGCACAGACCACCTCTTCATCTCAATAACACACCATTGAAACGATCCAGGGAAAAACCCACTAAAGAAATCATCTCCAAACAAAGATCCAGACAACCATTGCCAATAAATCATATAAGAAAGAGGCTTACGAAGGGACTACAAATAGCGCGATTCCAAAAAAATTTCCTGAAATAACCAAACAGAGAAAATGTACTTGATTAGAGGAAACTTCATTATTTGTTATTTCATTTAAAAGAAAAGAAAAGGGCAGTTCACAACCGAAAATGCCAAATACAGAATGTAGATCGATCGCCATTGTCGTCCTTGCCAACGTCTTCACAGAACAAACCTTTAGTTCGTTGTACCTTCTCTCATCCACCGGTCAAGAATATAAACCAGAGAAAGAACCAATTTTTTTCCTTAAAAAAAAGAAAGAATATAGACCAGAGAGAGAACCAAATTATTGAAGAAGAGAGAGAACAAACTATTTAAGATTAAATAACATGTTAAAATATATTTTGTGGCCACAGATTGTGGGTTGCTCAATAAATTGTGGCGGCATTGTCAAGATGCATAGGTTATTTGTCTGTTACTAAAATAATAAACAGTCATTGGCCACATCACTTTACCATCACTTTACCATTTTTAATTGGACCTTCCTTGGTCGGTTTCTGTCCCAGTCAATAAATCCAAATAAATTTTTCATTTTCTAAATGTCCGTGCTCATATTAATAGTGTTTGTACTAACTTTAAATTTTTTAAAACTTTTATAAATTATTTTTAAATTTCTGATTGGACTATTTTGATTAGAATCATATTTTGGTTTTATCATGCAATTAGTTTGTTTTTAATTATATTTGATTATCATCTAGTTACCTCTTGGTAGCTCTTATTCTTTGTAATTTGTTTTGCAGAATATAAAATAAATAAATTAAAAGATCAATGATATCAATTTACTTTCTCTTTATTAAAGTTTCAATATCTTTATGATTTTATTTATGTTTGGTGTGTATTATAAATAATGGCAAATCTCTTATTCTTTTATTCTTTATAAATATTGTCTAGTTAAAATAGTCAATTCATGTTATTAGCTAGAATATTGATGCAACATAGATCAAATTCCATGATGTTGTATATGAAATGTCTTCGAGTACATATTAATATGTATTTAACACATCACAAGATCGCACCCTTATATTGTGAATAATAAAATTGATAGTAATTAATGAAGAAACAAAATACACAAGAACTTACAAAGTATTCCTAATTCAATTAATATATGCACTTACAATTCAAAAATCATGAGGATTGACTTTATATGACATTCTTTTGTCCAAACAAAATACAAAGATATAAATTTTCCCTCATAGCCTCAACATATGTAAGAAGCATGGATTCTTAGTTCCTATTCAATTCATGATACAAAATTTATCATTTACATATTAAATCCAAATAGAATTTGAATAGCAAATATCACTTAGAAAACTTGGCCTCTTGCAGTTCAATCATATCCCTATATGTATAGACTAGAAGCACATATAGAAAATATTTTGAATAACAATAATCCAATATAAGCGAATTATTATATTTGCACAAATAATACACATCTAATTAGATTTATGAAATAAGTTACAAGTCTTCTACTACATGACCAATTGTAATGTGCACGAAATACACAGGCATTAAAAAATAAATTCTAATTTTGTACAATATTATTAATTTAAAAGAACTGTAAACAAAAAAAGTTATAATAACAAAAATATGTATACAACAATTACAAATCATAAATATGAACATGTGCATCCCATTGATTGTAATGTACTCAACAACATAATTGTTAATTTAGATAACACAATATCTAATATAAATTTAGACAATTTGACGATTTTAATAAGAGATTTTAACCTAAATGTAGGATTCGTGGGAATCCAAACATGAGCCTAGATCTAGCTGATTGTAGAATATTTACTTAAACTCCATGCAAACAACAAATGATGTTGAAAATAAAATATAAGCTAGTATCTAATATTGAGAAAATAAAAAAATATTGATTAATTGCAAAAGATTATATATATCGTGTCTAGAATTCATGAGTTTAACTCTCAATCACTCCCTATTAATAGGTGAGTCAATTTCATCTATCAATATAACAAAGATAAAGGTGGCTTTAACTAAATAAGGGTGGCATCTAACTACCATCAATCAGTATTTGATGAGGTAATAGTTGCACTCGTGCAGCCAAGTCAAGGTAAACATGTGTTATGATTATTAATAATATTATAAAAACTTATTTAATATGTACAATATCACACTTAGCATATAGATATATCTAATGTAAAATAAATATTACACTAACATAAACCTTCCATTAGTACAACTTAGGATGCAGTGATAAATTAAATAAGAAATCGGTTCAAACAAAAAAATCCATATGATACTAATGTACAATGATATACCACCCAATGATGGATGAAGAGAGTGATTAGATATCCCCCTAAATATTATGTATCTTGCATTCATGGTGGATGCTTGATATTTAATGTTGAAGATTTGATTCACACTTGCCAAATAATATGTCTAGACCCTCAAGAAGAAATAAATTCAATAGTGAATGCATAAGATCTTCCCTTTCTAGAAATAAAATAGAAGATGATAGATCTCTAAAAGTATTCAAATATCATTAAGTCAATCTTGAAATGTTTTAATATAATATCAAGTGTCTCTAGCCTAAACTGATGATGATGACAGCTCGAAGCACTATTTGAAGAACAATAACCAACATGATGGAGATGATACTATAGAAATATCATTGAAGAAGAGAACTAAGTCCTTAATAGTGTTCTCAAGATCCCAAATATGAAACTCTAAAAACATATGTGATATGTATGATAGATAGATGTCCCAATTAGATGGATCAAGAAGATTGATATGAACTTGCTCTCAAGAGGAAATAATAAACTCTATAGAAGTATCATGCAATGAAAAAGGAATTAAATAAACGCCTTTAGAACCTCAGTTAGTGAAAGAAATTGAAGGTTCAAGTGACCATTTTACACATCCTAAAAAGTATCAAGATTAGATCCTTAAGTATTAATATTTTCCAAAAGAGCATCTAATGATTAAACCAGTGGTAGGAGGCAAACTTGTAAGATGGTTATTGCTACTCCAAGAATTTGATATCACAATTATGGACAAACCATAAAGGCCTAATGTAGCAGCATACTTTCTCTCAAGACTATCGACAAAATGAACAGAGGATATTGTGGATGATTCATTTCTTGATGAGCACTTATTTTTCCTCTCTATGTAGACACCTTGGTATGTAGACGTAGCCAACTATCTAGTTGTAGAGAAAACACCACCACATCTCTCACCAAGGGAAAAGATACATCTAGTTAAGAGAAATTTTCCTTATTCATGGGTAGTTGGATATCTATTTTATATGTAGGCCCCACTAATATAATGAGGAGGTGCATCAAGGAGGATGAAGTATATGAAATTTTGATGGAATGTCATGATGAAGCTTGTGGAGGACATTTTGCAACAAAAAAGATAGCTCTTGAAAATTCTTGAAGATTGTTTACTATTGGCCTACACTTTACAAGGATGCAGTCAAGTACACAAGAATGTGTGAGAATTTCCAAAGGATGGGACGACATACTAAGATTGATGAAATGCCTCTTCGGTGCCAACTATTCATTACACCATTTGACAAGTGGGGACTAGAATTTTATTGGTTCCATAGTCCCAACATCAAATAAAAGGGAATATATCTTGGTGTGTATATATTACCTTACAAAATAAGTGGAGGTCAAAGCTTTAAGATTTGCAAGAGATGAAAATGTTGCTAAGTTTATCTATGAATATATCTTTACAAGGTATGGTGTTCCTAGGGAAATAGTAATAGACCAAGGGCCTCAATTTACTTCATACTTAATCAACAAATTAGTACAATAATATGATATCAAACACAGGAAATCTACACCTTACCAGCCTCAGGCTAATGGTCAAGTGGAAGTTACCAATAGGGAAATAGAGAATATTCTTACAAAAATAGTACAACTCCACAAGAAGGATTGAGCAGCAAGGTGTTTGGGCTTACATGATGTCCAACTTGGAAAACTACAAGCTTCACAGTATATGAATTGGTATATGGAAAGAAGGTTGTCCTTCACATTGAATTTGAATATAAAACTCTAAGAACAACAGTACAATTTGGAATGGATATATCTACAACATAGAAAGAGAGTTTGCATATTTTATGTATATTTTATTGTTGTAAATCTGAACCATTCATCATTAGGTCTCAAATCTTACAGTCGATATTTTGTTAGCTTGACTTTCCCTAGAAGGAAACCCTATTTTATGAGGTCGTTGTATTATGGTTGTGAATTGTGATATATTTTGAGATTCTAATAGTGGTCACATTGCCTCTGGATCTCTAGTTGGTGATATTCATGTGAGAAGCTTTCTCTACAAGTATATTATAATCTTTGTGATATATGAATAATATATTGGGCAGCTTTTGGAGTGGGGTTTTTTTCCAAAAACGCTTTTCCCTCTAAAACCTATGGCATTTCTTATTGGTACAATAGGTGGGGACTACCCTTGGACCCCTCTAGATTTAACAACTCTAGAATTATAGCTCATCAAAATACTAAATGGAAATCTGCCCCAATGGACTGTGGAAAGTTAAATTTTGATGGGGTTGCTAAAGGCAACCAAGTTATGGCAAGTGGTGGTGGTAACCTCAAGTATCACAGTGGTGAATTCATTGTGGGTTTTTCAAGGGGATTGATGGTGCAAACTAGCAATGTGGTTGAAGTGATGGCTATGCTATGGGGGGTTAAAATTTCCCTCATTGAAGATAAAAAAAATTGTAGATTGAAGGTGATTCCAAACTCATAATAGGCTTTATGGAGGGTAAATTTAACGTAGATTAATATTATCCATGGTGTCGAAAATATTATTTTAGGCTTTGAAAATTATGTTCTTTCTCATATTTACAACTCAAAGGAAACAATGTTGTTGATGCTTTGGCTAATTTGGGAATTAATTTCAATTCTCTGAGATGTTGGAGAAATAAAGTGAATCTCTTGGAGAATATTTAAGAATCCTTCTTTTGAAGGAGCAATAAAATATCACCCTTCCTAATGATGATGACCATTAGAAAATCATGGGTCATTGAATATATAATTTTAGATATTCTTTTTTATAACTCTTGGTTAAATCCCCATCCTTTCAGTTTGTGGGGTTTATGCCATAAGAATTTAGATTTGGTAAATATGGAGTTAGTATGGATAAAGGTTAATGGTTTTTATTTGGTCATAAGACTACTGATATTATTTCATTATCCTCAATTGGTGTTGGTGATGATGTAGACTACATATATGATCAGGTGGTGATGACTTGGTTGAGTGTCACAGGAAGAGTTTTGATAAGATTGGTGCTTGATATGTGAGGAAGGAATTCCCCATTGTAGGGATTTTCCTATTGTCCTAAATAATAATTATATGTGTAAGGCTCTCTTTCAAAGAATTCAATTTGATCCCTTGGATAGAATTGATGGCATCGGTTAGATATAATAATTTCATATGAGAAATACTTGAGAAGGACTATGCTTTGGAACAAGTTGATGTATTCCATAATCTCAAGGATTCTCATTATCTTGGGCTTTTATCATCATTTAATATACATCACTCGTATTCAATTATTTTTAATGATGACAATTGTATCTAGATCTAGAAATTTCCAAATCAATTTGAGAAACCTCACTAGTTTTTTGCTTTTCCTTTCTTTTGGATTTTGTGGCTTCTTCTATAATTGTTCGCTACAATATGGACACCAAAGGATTTTCACTATGGGTAGAGAAAGACTGAGAATGGAGTCAAGCTACTACAAGGAATTTAAAAATGACCCTTCACTGTCATATATTTGTGTGGAAGGTGGGATTGCTTTGTTTCTTGAATATCTTAAAATGAGCATGACGAGATATTTTCCATTCAACTTTCAAGCACCTAGAACAAATGTCAAGTTAAAATGGGTGGAATTTCCTTTGAAGGACCAATGAATAAATTATATCCCAAGCTACTGGCTTGTCTTACAAAATCCAAAAACTCAAAAAATCATAGTAAGGTACAACTAACATGGAAAGCATGAACCTATTTTTCAAAAAGGAAGAGTCTCTAGTGAAGCTACATGGGGGGTATTATAGAGCTAAGCTCCCATTGTTGTGGGAAAAAGTATGCTTCCCTATTATGAAGTATATAATGCTTGAAGGACAGTTCAAAAGCTTTTATTTCTATCATCTTCCTTTGCTTGGCCATTTTAGGAATAAGGTTGTTGTAATCTTTCCTTTTTACTTGTTATCCTTAATTAATTATTTGGTTGAGGAAGCCTTGAGTGTATTGGAAAAAAACCCTAAAAAGTATTTCATCCTGCTCCATCAAGGGCTCATATTTAGGCTCTACCACTTCCATCTAGCTTTGTGTCCTCCTAAACCTATTAGGGCTTGTCTAATAAATGAATCCATGTTGGATAGCTTACCTGTTGTGCACCTTGTTGACTCTACTATTGAGAAATCTAAGACACCGCCTAGTAAAGGGAAGAAGAAGGTTACAACACTCCTCAAAATATCACCCCCTTGCATGAGTCTAAATCTTCCACTCCTTAGTCCAAGTCCACTAAACCCCCCGCACCTCCACTTAGAATATTGATGCATTGATTTTATGTGACCTAAAGAACAACCCCATCAAGAGCTTGGGTAAAAGGGGCAACATTGGGGAAAATAACCCCATATACAAAATGAAAAAGAAAACATCAGTAAAATATTGTTGAGGAAGCTGATTTTAATGAGGATGAGGCTAAGAATACCAATGCTACTAAAAGGTAAGAGGTTAAAAATGTGCCTAAAATTGTAAAGGAGACAAACAGCCCTAATCTAAGTGTTAGGCGGTCTCATAGGCTGACCAGCCACTCGACCCCTAACCTTATTGTGGATGAAATTTTTATTGACTCGACAAGGAGAGAGGAAAATAGTGAATAAAACAATAATAAGGATGAGGAAGAGGAGGAGGCGAATGTAGATAATGAAGGCCCAAACCTATTCCTTGTGTTGAATGCAATGTTGTCAGACTTTGAGGACTTGGACACCACCCCTATCATGCAACCTAACCAGGACACATACCCAAAGTGCATGCAAACTGTGGAGGATGTTACATTGCTTGAAAGACTTGTATTGATGAACTTAAATGGAAGTTGAGAGGTATTTCTTATTTGACCTGGAAAGTCGCACACCATTCTGCGAACACAGCTCTAGGTTCTATGTTGAAAGATGAATTTAAAAATTATGAAAGAAACAAAGGAGCAAGCACCAATTCTAATAATTGGGATCAATCTAAATTCCTTAAGGAGGATTGGGAGAAAATGTTTGATTAATATACTACTTTAACTTCAAATTATGTTTATTTTATGTTTTAAAACTTTGAATTTGTTGTTATAGTGTTGTCTCTAACGTATGGCCTTTGCATTCTTTTTGTCTCTGTTGTTGGTTTTTATTGCCCTAGGGCTTTTAGTGTAAAGGGTTCAACACCTTGAATTGCTACTTATATTATCAAAAACATCTAAGACACCTTATATGATTGTCTTTTATCTTTGACCTTTTCATAGTCATCGAATCAATATCCTATTGATTTGACCATAGGTAAAAACACCTTGCTTAGAAAACTCCCTAAAAGTTTTCCTAAACACTACCAATCAAATAATGCAAGTGGACTCTTGGGGAACAGCAAATAGTCTGGAAATGTGGCATCTACAAACCCTAAGCACAGAGAGGTGATTTGAACCAAGAGGTCGAGTGATCTGGATGCAGCATATGCTCCAAACCTTAAGCACTGAGTTGTTTTCCCTTTTCATTGCTAATTTGTGTTTCCTCCTGCTGCAAACTTGACGTTCTTGGGCACCCTGTTTGGGGTCGGGCGAGCCTGGTCTATGTTTTTTTGGAAAAGATTAGTTTCTTTGGCAAGCTAGCTCTTGGGTATAGGAGCTTTTTTTAGAGGTCCTTCTCCTTCAACGCACAGAAGCAAACCATATGAGGCTAAAGACAGAGGCGTGAAAATTTGGTAGGGGGATCTGGATGAAGAGCGAGGCAATTTTTTACAACCAAATTCCCTGTCCATGGCAGACAGTGGCTCCCCAAAATGTGGCCAAAACAAAAAAGAGGGGGACTTCGCGGGAGACAAAGGAACAAAATCCTCTGAAGCTGGAGTAGAAACTAGTGGCGAGAAGGAGATGAAAGACCAAGACAATGATGATACTAGTAATACTTTATAATTTATGCTTCCCGATGATGTGGTAGATAGATTGCTAAATGCCAACATAAATTTGTAATTCTATTTTTTCTGAGAGGCATTCCCTCTAAAATTGATTTTTACAAATGGGCTAAATTGAACTAGGAGAATAGGGGATGGGAAATTGAGGCTTTGAGGGGGCTCGGTAAAGGGTATGTCTCATGCAAATTTAAATCAGTTGACCATGCTCAATTTCTCCAATATGGCACATGGGTCA
Source organism: Sequoia sempervirens (assembly GCA_007258455.2). NCBI lineage: Eukaryota > Viridiplantae > Streptophyta > Pinopsida > Cupressales > Cupressaceae > Sequoia > Sequoia sempervirens. The sequence goes on along the minus strand of VDFB02342559.1, from coordinate 91,625 downwards.
TCTGCAGGTAGATATGTTATCTACAGACTTGGAACCTAGACTTTCACCCTGAAGGCCCATCCAAATCTAGGTATCCAATGTGGATTGAGTTACCTTTCCTTAATCTTGCCCTTGGACCATTTTTAAGAGACATTGTTTCTCAGCTAGGGAGAGTCCTCTGGTGCAAAAATAGCACAAAAAATTCTCCAACCTAAGGGTGCATCCATGAGCATGTGCGGAAATGGACTTAAATAATCAACTACCTGAACATATCAAGTTGATTGGGCCAGGGTGTGAGTTTTTATAGCCTATTTTCTACCTTAATAAACCTAATGCTTGCTTTTACTGCCAACAAGATGGGAATTTAATCAAGGATTTTCCTCTTAGGAAAAAGAAATTCACTCAAGCCAACATAGTAGCCTCACCAAACACCTAGCTATTGAATCAACATAGTCAACCTTCTGTTATGCCTAGTTCAACACATCTAAAACAACAAGATAATGTCATTTCAGAGGATAAGGGTAATAATGATAAACCCCACACCTTTAAAGATGCCATAATGACTGATGGCTCAAGGATGATTTGGAAAAGGAAGGAACCCTCAAGGTTTGTTGTACCTCAAAATGGACAGCCATTATCTCCAAATTATAACAGCTCCCTTGTCAAGTCTAATGAAAGGTTATCAAAGAGAGCTTCGCCAACTTCTTCTGGTAAACAAAGGCCTCAATCCCTTCTTAGGAGACATGTCTTTGTTTCTCCACCTGCAAGACAAAGATCTAGGTCTCCTATTTTAGCTACAAAGGAACCTAGGAACTCTAACTAGCCTAGATTATACTTGCTAATCAATTTGAGGTCTTGCCACAAGTAGAAGACCTCTCTAACTCTACCTAATCATAAATTTTAAAACTCTTTCTTGGAATGTTAGAGGGTTATCCCTCTCGAACCATAAGTTTGAGGTTAAGGATGCTATTGTCAAATGGAAACCAGATATTGTTTTTTTGCAGGAAGTCAATATTAATGGCTCTCGTCTCTCCTCTTCTCTAGCCAATGTATGGAAGAATGCAAAATTTTTCCATACGTTGCATAGAGATGGTAGGGGGCAGTTATTGGTCTTGCTTCATGGATTAATAGGTTTGTCATTGATAAAGGGGAGGACCCCTCACATAAATGTGTGTGGATTCCTTTGAAGAAGTTATATTTCAAGCTTCTTCCAGGTATGAAATTGAATCTGAGACTTAACAAGAAATGGAATTATAAGTTTAATGATAGAAAATGGAGAATGTTAAGTGCACATATTTGGAAGTCCAAGACAGAGGCTAATGCTCAATTTGGCCTAGAAAATTTTGCACCATAAACTACTAGTTGGGAATAGAATAAAATATTTAAGATTACAAGCAGCCAAGTGTCCTTTATGTTAGCACAATGAAAACTTAAAACGTATCTTTTGGGACTGCCCTTGTACAAAAAGAAAATGGAATAGCATTTTTTATCATTTCTCTGCTATTTTTGGTCATGTTTTACACTGGAAAGAAGCTATTTTTGGTATTGGACTGCATAAAAACATAATTGTTGATTCTATGAGGCAGTGTATTTTATTGCATTTATGGAAAAGCAAATGTTCAGCACTATTTTATAAACACATTTTGCATCAAGAAACAGATATTCTAAAGTTTTACTATGACATCATGTTTCAATTCACTTTTCTTTATTCTTAGCTAAAGAGGGGGCTCACAGAAGATTCAGATTTCAGCAAGCGTTTGGAAGAGATCAAACAACAATTTTTGTAACTCCATGAAGGGGAGCTTTGTTGTGCTCATCAATTGCAAATCATGTTCAAATTCGAAGTGTAATGGTGGCATAAGATCGTTGCATCCTAGTTGTGTATTTGTGTTAGTGTAAAATCTTTAGTGTTGCTAGTTTTTTTCAATGGTGTCATAAGCTTGATGCTTACTAGGTGTACTATTGAGACATTGTAAAACTTTTAGTGTTGTTGTTTTCTCTCTTAGCAATCTTCTTTTGGGACTGCATTTATTATTAATTGTAATTCCTTATGCTTTATTCAATACAAAAAAAAATCAAATAATGCAAGTCAGAGACGTCAAAACAAATTGAAAAGCAAATATTAGACTACAATAAAGATTGAATCCATAATCAATATTCAAATCTAGTCAAATTCACAGTCACAAAATTCACTTCTAAAATCACATAAATAACCTAAACAAACAGACAATAAATTTCCATATTCTAAAATATTCATTTTACCATTTTTACTTTATATATTAACAAATCACTCTCAAATATCTCACATCATATTTATATTAATTTTTTAACTTTATCTATATATATATAAAAAACCTAACGTCCACATTTAGTTCTCATTGCTCCATATAATTTTGATACTGATTATTTATCTTAAAAGAGACTTTGTTCATATTCAAATAGAAAAAGCAAATATAAAAATGTGCATAATTTAAGTATGATAGTGAAAGGTAAATGATTTCAACAGAAAATCCAGTTGACGTTACAACCCATTTATTATCTGTCCCCATTTAACAATTAAAACGTGACGTTTAAGTTAAAATGAAAATGACTGCTTTTTTGGGAATTTGGCCTTTCCATCCTTGCAATTAATTAAAAAAACAACAACGTGATTCATGCGACACCAAATATATATATAATATTTTTTTAATTATCATGAATTTGTGTACCCTTTTGAACATGAGGTGAGACTATATATTTTTTATTAAAATAATAATTAATAAAAAAGCATCCACTAGTTTGGATAGAAATTGACATTTAAGTATATTTTATAACGGGGGCCTACCGCCGGACCCTACCCCGCACACCCCAAAAAAGATGGGCAGTCATTCCCCGCTAGTGATTTCCCCCCCCCCACTGACTAATAGGAAGGGGGCCCTAAGGCAATATGGGTGGGAATCCCTGCCGATTCAGCATAATCCGGCCCGAACTACAATTCCCAGGGCCCTACTATTTTAAGGGGCCGTTGTGGGAGGATTGACGGCGGCAAATCAGCCCCATCATTCATTCATTCACGTCCACCAACCCAACAACCGAACGGGAACTATAGTCGCGGAACTATAGTCCGCCACCTCCCTCTTCTCTCTACACTGCCCTTGCCCCCACTCCTAATTAGAAGGATTAGCACAATTAATTGATAAATAGTTATCTTGTTGTCGTGGGATAGAATAACTTATACATTACTGTTATTAATTTGTGTTAAGAAATTAATTTTGAAATTTGAATTTGGAGGTTGTGCAAGAATTTTATAAAATGGTTCAAATTTGTATAGGATGGTGTATTTGTAATTGGCCATTTTTATTCATACATTTATGCAATTCTAGATAAATGGACTTCCAGACGTGTAAAATTGCATAATCGTTGTAAGGGCCTTTGAGTGTATCCCATATAGTATAAGCTAACACGTTCAATATTTTAGTCAGTAAATTTGAGTCGCTTCATGCAATAATGGAAAAAATGCTCTCAAGTTGGATGGGATCAAACCTCTAAATGTTAATTGTTTCTAGTGACAATAATAAGAACTCTAAGTTAGTAACCAATAAGAAATAATGATTTTTTTATAAAACAATTTAAAAACTATGATCATTAGTCATTTAAAAACTATTAACAAGAAAACAAACCATTACAATATTTCTCTGACTTTCCCAATAAGCAATTATGAGAACTTGCAACAACAACAGAAATCACTATGCATTTCTCTTGTTGTTGCAAGTTCTCATCATAATTTATCTTGTTGTAAGGTTGCATCACTGCTCATTAGACAAGTTAGAGATATATCACAACGAATTTACATGCTAACATTTTTTTGGTGACTTTGCTAGGGATTGAAGTGTCAATACATTTTGGTCTCCAAAAAAATCAAGAAACCTATCTTGGAATGGAGGTTGGAAACTATATTGAAATAAGATACTTGATTTACTTATTTTTCTAAATTACATTGTGGTATTAAAAAAAATTATCCCATGGGAAAATCATTTCAAGCCTCTAGCATTAACTAGATAGAGTGACCTTCTTTTGGGTTAAATGAAGAACTCTCTAAAATTTTCTAGAGAAAATTCACAAGATAATCATGTTCGAGCTTTCAATGTGGAGTGTAGCAATCTAGAGATCAAGGAAGAAATGTTTTTGCAAAGTTTTTTTGGAAACCCTCATTGGGCCTACTATTGATTGGTTTTATCACCATGAATATGAATGCAACATAGGTTGGAACTACATGATAAAACAATAGAAAAATTCAAGCTAGTCATATATGTGTATACATTGTTGCTCCATTTTCTACAAATACAAAAAAAAAAGATAAAAATATGAGGGAGTTCATGGCCCATTTCAACAAGGTATTAAGATTGCTTCCTTGTGCTAATCAGTCAAATCCAAATAACTGACTCTACATTTTTATTGTTGCACTACAACCTAAGATTAGATTTATGTTGATGAGGAATAATTTAACATCTAGCTTAAAATTCGCATAGAAAAAGACCTTGAAATTGAAGATAAGATGATTCTATCTAGAATGCTACAAATGGAAGTTGCAGAACATGCTTTGAATGTCTTAAGTACTAAAGAAGCAACAAAATTATTATAAATAAATAAATGTTCTATTTGAAAGGTTAAATTTTTAGTAAAAAAATGGGAAGATAAGTAGCTAATCAAATATACTAAAATCTCAATAAAGAAAGGGAGAATATTCTACCCAACCCACATAATTATTTTAATTTCATAGTGTTAGAAGAAAATGAGTTGTCAAAGAGAAGAATGATGCTTAATTCATTATATACATTATGAATTCAATGATGAAGAATTTCAAGAAATGGAAGAGGTTGTGGAAAATTCTTAGGTTGATAAAAGGTTAGAAACTATGTCTTTTATGTCTCCCAATTGAAAATTTTATGACATGTAGAGATGAAGAAATGGCAGCCTTATAGATGGAGACTGTATTGAAGTTGTAGCTAGTGTTTGGTGGTCTTTTTAATCCAAATCTCAATAGTGAACTGGTATTCCTTATTTAAGCTATGCAAAAGAAATTTTAGAAGCCAAAAGGTTTAAAAGGATGAGGAGAAAATGGTAATTGAAAAAAAGTTCCTAAATACTTTTTGCAACATTAAGTATTTATTCTAAGACATTTTCTAGAAGTATTTCTTAATGATTTCCTTTTAAATAAAGTGTTACTTCTCTCTCTACTTACCATTAAAAGTGTCCTATCTAGTAATGAATTCAAGAAGGTAGACATGTCATTTTCTTCTCCTTCACAATCCTTCAAAGGGTTCTTTAGAATAAATGTAATAAAGAACAATAAAGAAGTAGCATAAATATGATGGTGATATGATCATGGAACTTGTTTTTTAGGAGGTGAACATGTAAACAAAGAAAATGAAAATGTGCTCATATCAATTATTATATAAAATGGATTACCTCCAAGACTCCCTCCTCTTAAGTTTGTGTGATATCGAACATGTTAAAATGTTAGGAGGTAAGAAATTTGACATGATGCAAGTAGGTGTATCATAGAATGGATACAAAGTAGTATCAAATAGATTCAATAGAGCTTTGAATTGCATAGTGAGGAATGGAGAGAATGTTTTCATGTTTTGAGTATTATGAACCTTCCACAAAGGACACAAAATGGTGGTTCGGTTTGCAATAATTTAATGGATTCAACTTGTTCTACAAGGGTATCTACTTCTCCAATCCTATTAATGGGATTTTTTGAGGGCTCTTAAGCCATGGAGGTAGGTTTCCACCTACTATGTATATAGGTAGTTTATTTTTTGTTGTGTTTAATTTTTTTGTCATGTTTCATTTTTGTCTACTAAAATTTTATTGTGTCAAAGTCTCTTCCTATCTTTTTTTGTGCTATGTAAAATTGTATTGGAATTAGCCCAATGGATAAGACCTCATTTGAAGCTTAAGACTCTAGATTTAATTCAACATCTCCAAGTTAATTGTCCTCAAATTTTAAATACAACAATTTAAACTATGATTTCATCAAGTTGAAGTCTATTGATCACCTCATCCCCTTGAAGGTCAAGTTAGCATTTTGGTTCATTTACAAAGGTTTTGTTTTGTTCGGTTATGATCAAGTTGAAGATCATTAACTAGATCAATCTTGGGCATAGGTCATTTGGAGTAAAATCTAGTTGTCTCAATGTGTCATATAATTGCTCGTGAGTTGAGTTATAAATTCATTACCATAGTTACTAATTCAAAAAAAGCTACAAGAAGATTCACAAAATCTTAAAATATTAAAGGGGTGGGAATGTTTTGAACTTTATTCACAATTTTTTAACCATGATGCGGAACTACATCCTCATCCCAAAATCTTGAAATATTAAAGACACAAATAATTCCATGCTTTGCTCATAGTTTCATAACTATATTATAGGATGACATCCCATCTTGAAATCTCAAAATATTGAAGAGGTGGGTAGTTTGAAACTTTCCTCATAGTTTTGTAACTACATTATAGAATTACATCCTCATCCCAAAATTATGAAATATTGAAGAGGCAAGAAGTTTTGCATTTTTCTCACAATTTCATGACTACATTACATTTAAATGCATCTCCATCCCAAAATCTCAAAACATTTAAGAGGAAGGGAATTTCAACCTTTGCTCACAATTTCATAAGTGTGTTACAAAACTATATCCCCATCCTGAAATCCCAAAATATTGAAGAAGCAAAGAGTTTCAAAGTTTGCTCATAATTTTATAACTACATTACAAAGCTACATCCCCAACATGAAACCTTGCTTGAACTACAAATGCAATTCAAAAATCTACCATATGAAGAATCCACTTTCAACAAAATTCAAAAATATTGCCTCATGAGATGTGCATGATGAATTTGTTGAAAGGTTTTAAAAAAATTATAGCAAATGTAGTGAACGGAAGTAAAACTAGATTGTAACACTTTTGTCAACATATTCCTTGCTCGTAGTCAAAATAGGAGAATTGGAGCAAAGTATAGTCACTTCTTCCTCATGATTTGATATCATTCTTAAGTCTAATGCAAGATTTATTCTTCAACTGTTATTTACATTTGTGTAAAGTTAAAACTATAAAATCATTCTACACATGTTGATGTATGTGATGGAGTCAAACTCTAATTTTCTTTTTAATTCTACATGTACCCTCTATTTTTCCCACATTTTTCATTAGCTCTGATGGTCCTCTGATTTTACTCTTTAATATTTTCTTTGTTTTTCTTTTCCACTTTGTTCTTCTTCTTTTTTTTCCTTTCTATATTTTTAAATTAGAAGTGCCAAAAACTTGAAAAACTTTATCATAAAAGAGAGCCACATTTTTTAAATGCAAAGGAAAATCATCCATCACATGATGATTAATATTTTTATTACAATTTCTTCTCACTACCCATTGGTGAGTTGGAAAAATATCGCAATGACCAATTTACTTGCTAACAACAATGCAACTTATATCCTTATAACATCTTATAACATAGAATCTAATCATGTAATTTTACCATGTACAATATTTTTGAATTGGATACATTCATAAACAATAATAAATAAAAATTAAGTTGAACATCTACAAGTATATTAGGGTTCATTTTATATTATTTTTTCTTGTGTTTAACTATGTTCCAAGTTTTTGGTAGGAAACAAGGGACACTTGTCTAAATGAGGGGCACTTGTCTAAGTGAGAGGCCATTTTTCAAAGAAAACAAGGAACAACAATTTAAAAAGTGGGAGAATTTAAAAATATACAAAATATGCCACATTATGAAACATTAGAGCTAAATTAAGAATTGACATATGTCAACATAAAATTAAGAATATCATTACATAATAATAGAAACTTAAGAAAAATAAATTTAATATTAAAATAATATTAAACATATATTTTAAAAATTAATAATAGATAATATAATATAATATAAATAATATTTAATTAATAAATTTATAGTATTACTTAATAAATTTGGTTTAATAAATAAAATAATAAAAAAATTAATAATATAAATAACTAAATATTAAATTTTAAAAATCCACTAAAAAAAAGCTTAAAACAAAAAATAAAACAAAATCTTAGAAATGATTATTCTATCCCAAGTGATGTTTTGGGAAAACCTCATGATAAGGATCCTCCTATTGATGTTGCATTAAAATGCTTAATATTTTATCTTCAAACTTTGACCCTTTTTGAGTTTTTGTCTTGTTTGGATGTCATCCCATGTAGACTTTGAGGGTGTACCTTTCTATCACTCATCTTTCTTTTTTAATATTGTATAATTATTTTTTAATCAATTAAAATTTTAAATAAGATTTATTAATTAATTTAAAAATAAAGTCCAAAAAATATATTATAGTAATATTATGAAAAGCAATGGCAAAAATCTACTAAGTTTTTTGGCCTCTTCATTTTATTTTTCTACAAAATCTAGAGTTGGTATTCAATTTTTACATTTTGGCCAAAATATTATTATAAGTCTGTAAGGTCAAGATTATCCTCCTTACATGTTACTCCTTTTGGCGTTTATATCTACAATGCTTTCGAGCTACAAGTTGCACCTATGTGTAGTTCCTATAGAATCATCTCTATTGTTTTTATTTTCTTTTGTACTCTTAGACATCTGCATAATAATTACTTGTTTTAACCCTTATAGTCTATTGGTGATCTGAGTTGTAGACCCCAAATCTATAAGGCCTATTAATCTCTCAAGTGATAGGAGTGTCAAACCTAGGAAGATTATCACAAACTTGTCTTCAGGTTGGATAGCTAAGGACCAATGGTTGACGTGGGTAAGGCCTCCTTCACTTCTAATTCTACAAGACTGAAAGATTCCTTCCTAAATCTGATTTGAATTTTCTTATTTTGGTTTTTCTTGAAGTCTTTGACCAGCGTATATAATGAGTTTGGTTTTGTTTGTGTTTTGTGTTTTTTCTTTTTTTTTTGCATTTTCTGAGTCTTATGCGAATTATAGAACATGTACAATGCTAATAAAGGCAAGATAACACAACATACAATGATTCTATTAACTAAAAGACTGAAATTACATAGTTAAGGTCCAACTGCAACATACCCATTCATCCAAAGGCCATGAAATGACTTTTTACAAGGCTACAAAAGAAATCTCAGGTCTAATATAACCCAATAACAGCAATTTTGAACTCACCCGGCTCAAATAATGACTACCCAATTCGTTTCCAAGTATGAGAGGAGTTGGGCCACTGTTGTATGTAAATTCTCAGCTTCAAAACTTCAAAATCTTCACTTAACACTTAGGATTTGAAGCCCAAATGCCAAACAAAGGTGCGGCTGCCTATGCAACTACTGAAAGATGGTAGAAATGTCCTCTAAAAGGACTGATCTGCAATTTGATGTGAAATTTTTGTCCTCAAAATGTACTGATCTGCAATTATAACCCCAAATAATGTTGCCAACTCCAAACTGAAGCTAGATAATGTTGAATCCTGACACCAGGAGAAATGGGTTTTCGTCCAAATCTCCAAATTCTCCCAGAAGTTTGCATAACTAGAAGCTCCAAGCTCTTCAAACCCTCAAGTTTGCTGCTGCTCTCAAATTGAAGTCATAAGAATGAATCCAAAATAGACAAAAATTCCTTTTTATCTTCTCCAAGTTACTATTTGGCCCTAAAATTCATAAAATAACATTGAGGGTCTAATTTTACATTGTGAACTTGGCCCCTTTTTAAAAACAACTTAAGTTCTAGGATGGGGGTGCACTTTTCACTATTCACTTTCTAATTTGTTGTTACTATTCACCTTTCACTATTATATTAAGCCAACTTTATTATTTCCAATTTATCTCTGGCTTAATCAACTGAACTCGACTCTGAAAGGCTCGAATAGCTCCCGACAAGGTTCCACAACCTCAAAATGGGTCCCCTATCCATACTGCTGACCTACGGGAACCCTCGTAATAGGTCAACCTCTGCTTTAGATCTTAATGCCTAAGGGAGGGACATTACAGAAGACCAAGGGGGCTTTCCCTAAGGTGTTGGATAATAATAAAAGACTAAATACTCCCTTACAATGAACTATACCCTATGCATAGTGCATCCTAATACTTGTGCCATAATATACCTATGTGCTAGTTTAGGATGCAAGGCTTAACGCCTTGTTAAACAGATAATTTGTCATATAAGAAATCTAAGAATGTGTTTTATGATAACTCCTTATGATGTTATGTGCATCCAAACATGACAGTTGGAATACACTAAACTAATGAAACAAATATGTTTAAGTTAATATATTATTAATGTGTTGAGGATGATGGAGAGATAAATCCAATAAAAAACTGGTGTCTTTGTCCACTTGGGTAGCAAAGTCTTTGAATTCATACAAAAGATGTAATAACTAAAACCAAAGTGATACATTAATCAACACACCACAAAAGACTAGGTTTTTTAAAATGCATAAGCAAGTTGGGCTCTACACATACATTCAGAAGAACCACAAATAATTGTAGGATATTAAATGAGTTTACGTAGTAATCCTTGAACATACCCATACACTTTCATTATTGCTCTGAGAAGATAACTTGCAAAATCTTTACAAGGACTTTACAGTCATATGGTTGGCTAACTAGTCAAAAACACATCATGGAATGGACACCATGCACATGGAGACACTCAATCAAGGTCAAATCTTCCTTTAATCACCCAATCTACAATAGTTACAAGTGTTATTACAAATTTAGGGGTTGGAAATTGATCATTACAACACAAAAATATCTTTACCTAGAACTAGAACTATGAACCCTCTAGTTATGTTGCCTGAGCTCTTCTCTCTATTATGCTCCTCTCTCCAAAAATGTTCTCCTTTTCAAAATGAAACAAAATCTACATATAACCTTTTGCAAGTTGCCTAGAATGGGAAACATGTAGGCTTGTATGACCCCCCTTGAAAATCCACAATTTCTTGCAATTGCAAGCAGTGATCATCCCTCTATCAGAGTTTCAATCATTTATGTGTCTAAGAACATGCCAAATCACATCCTAGAAATACCTGTAGAGTATAGGCATTCATCTCCCATCTGCAAATGTCACTTTTGGTTATTCATGGCACCAAGAAAGGAGAGGCGAGTTGGTGGATGAAAAATTGTGTTTAGGGTTTTCAATGTGTTTTCTACACAGCATCAAGCTTTTCCTTCTCAAACTTAAACCACTTGTTGCATTCTATCAAGGATTAGGCCTTAAGCCTATCATGCACCTAAGAAAAGAGCATTAAAATTGTTACAGCCCCACCACATTACATTGTCAAGGGTTGGGCTTCAAACCTATTGCATGCCCTCTACCTTCCTTTCCCCAGGTTGCCTTTGCTTTTGTTCACGTCTTGCCTTCTTTACTTTTATCATTAAAGCTCATGATGGGAGTAGGAACCTGTCAAAGGCTCTAGGTTCCTATGGAACCTCCAACCACCTTCTTGACTTAGCCATTTTTTGGATTTTGACTTTGGTGACCAACTAAAGTGGAAGGAAAGAGGACTCCAAAAAGAAATATTAAAAACACAATGACCAATTAAGTTATCTCTGATCAGTTATCAATAATGGGAAATCAAAGGCAAAAATGTAGACCATTAGAGCAGAAGATGGAAAAAAGGAGACACAACAAAATGGGGTGCCAAGAATGGCTCTAGTTGGGGATGTGTCTCTTGTAAGCACAGTGAGAATCCAAATCTCTAGGTAGACCAAAATTGGGAACAACAAAGGTCAAAACTAACTCACAGAGGACAAACAACATATATACAAGACAAGACAATATTTAAAAGTAGAAAAACAACATACAGCCAATGACATGAAGGAACAAAACTCTAAATATATGGCTACACAAAATTTACCTCTCTATTGTAGGTCAAACCCTACAATATACCCTTGGCACATGGCCATGAACAAATTGATGCATTCGCCTACCTCTATCAAAGATAAGCCCACTGAAGGAGTTGATCTCCCTCAACCAATATTATCTCTTTCCATAATTTGCAAGAGGAATTGGTTCCTACATACAAGCACATGTAAATTGTTAATGCTTTAGTTGTCCTTCTAGTAGTGGAGGTGGCAATCATCTTAGCAAGGCAACCACAAATAATAAGTCATCCTCATCCTCACCCTTATGGCAGTATTCAACCTTAAACTCCTTGGGAGCATGATGTATGCTCATATTAGCACATGAATCTACATGAAGAGAATGACTTTCTTGGGCACCAATCTCAAGTGTGCCCTCCTCAATGAAAACCTCATCCTGATCCATGACAAATGATTGATCAAATTCATGCAATCCACATGTACCACAAACACCAATGTACTTTTCCATAATTCAATCAAAACTTGACTCAAATCCAACTTTATATCATTAGCATGCAATTTAGAACTTTGAGGCACTTCCTATGAAGACTTATCATCTTCAAACTATCCCTCTATTTCATATCCTTAACTACAATCTATTGCAAAAACAATGTTAAGAAAATAATCAATAATTTATTCTTCAACCTCATCTCGTGGACCAACAATTTGATCTCTTGAGGACACACAACATCAGCATTTATATGCTCAGCCAATGAACTCAAAAAAATTTCCTTAATGTAGTTCACTTCAACAAAAGACAATTGTTCCAAGCCAAGCTCTAAAAAAAAATCATGTCAAAGTCATCATGGTTGGAAGCAACCAAATCACACACACCCGCAATCCTTTTCCTCATTTAAAATGAGTGTGCATGCCTCGTCACCATCAAGATCAATGAAACAAGGAAGGGAATCAAATGAAAAACATAATTGGTGCACCTCAACTTCCTAACTCATATCCTCAATTATAATGTCACTGTTGCACATTGGAGCTGACCCATCAACAAGACCATCAAAAGCAACCACATCACCAATAGTAATGGGAAGAAAATTATCAAAAGTTAATTGAACACAACAAGCCCAAGTAAACATGGCTTATACCCAAGCAGAAGTGAACTTCCACCAAGATAGAAGGCCTCACAATACATGTATATGCTCTCAATATCATTAGGCTCGCACTCACATGGGAGACTATTAATTGTTTAGCAACAAACCTATTGTAGAAATTATGAATCAATTTTCCATCATGTCTTCTAAGAAACTCCAAACTTCAGTAAGAAGGGGTGGGGTCATGTGAATCCAAAATCTACAATGAAATTAACATGTTCATCATTGGCCATCACTATGGTAATGAGTTGGGCCTTTGCAGATGTAAGTTGATCATTGGACCCCTCACCATTGTCAAGAAGCATGCAAACATGCCCAACTAAATCTTCAAGCTCTAGATCGAAATGGTCAAATGAATGAGCAATAGTCCTTGAACTTTACTTACACAACCACATGTGCACTTAATGAGACATAGACAAAGTGATCAAAGTGATCAACTATGCACTAGATATATAGAAACAAGACTACATTCCTTCCATTTAGAAAATGCCTTCATATAATAATAAGTTCATTCCAAGAGAGAAAGGGAAGAAACCCTTGTGTACCTTGACTAGTTGTTGCATCAAAATAAAAGAAATTTTGTAACACCACCAATAAGCATAGATCGATAGTAAAACATTGTATTGGTGATAGCAAAGTCGCCACCTCATAAAATGAGGAAATACTTGGAGCAAACTAAACCACCAAGGCAAAAAATTATTAATCCTCTTACTAGTAGAATCTTCAAAGTAATATCAACCCATTAGTCATCTTCTTGATTTGGCAACCCCCCAACTTATGACAACAAGCCACCAATTTGTTGGTGATCTGAGTTGTAGACCCCAAATCCTTAAGGTCTGATAATCTCCCAAGTGCCAAGGGTGTCAAACTTGGGAAGATTACCACAAACCTATCTTCATATTAGGTACTTAAGGACTAATGGTTGAGGTGGGTGAGACATCCTTCACTTTTGGCTTTGCAAGACCAAGGGGGGTTTCCCTGAGGTTTTGGATGATTATTAAAATACTGAACACACCCTTACAACAAACTATACCTAGCACACATGTATCCCAATACTGGTGTCACAATATACCTATGTACTAGTTTGGAGACAAAAGCTTTAGTACCTTGTTAAATAGATAATTTGTCATATAAATAATTTGTGAATGTGTTTTATGATAACCTCTTATGATGGTATGCACATTCACACATGTCAATTGGAACATACTAAACTAATGAAACTAAAAGATGATTAATTTTATATATTATGAGTATGTTGAGGATGATGGAAAGAGAAAGCCATAACATACTAGTGTCTTTGTCCAATTGGACAACAAAGTCCCTAAATTCACATAAAAAATGTAATAACTGAAACCAAGGTGATACATTAATCAACGCACCACAAAAGACTAGGATTTTCATTATGCACAAGTTGGGCTCTACGCATACATTCAGAAGAACCACAAATACTTGCAGAATATTAAATGAGTTTACTTAGTAATCCATGAGCATGCCCATACACTTCCATTATTGTTCTAAGAATATATCTTGCAAAAGCTTTATTAGAATGTTACAATCGCCTAGTTGGCTACCTAATCAAACACCATGAAATGGACACCATGCACATGGAGACACACAATCAAGGTTGAATCTAGCTTTAATCACTCAATCTACAATAGTTACAAGTGTTATTAAAAATTTGGGGGTCAAACCCAAATCACTACAACACAAAAATATCTTTACCTAGAACTAGAACTATGAACCCTCTAGTTTTGTTGTGTGAGCTCTTCTCTCTGATATGCTTCTCTCTCCAAAAATGTTCTCTTCAAAATGAAACAAAATTTGCATATAACCTTTTGCAAGTCACTTAGAATGGGAAACATGCAAGGATGCTTGAGCCCCCCTAAAAATCCATGATTTCTTGCAACTGCAAGTAGCAACCGTGCCCTCTATCAGAGTTTACAATCATTTGTGTGTCTAAAAACATGCCAAATCACATCCTAGCAATACTTGTGGAGTATAGGCATCCATCTCCCATCTACAAACACATCAATTTTGGTCATTAATGGCACCAGGAAAGGAGAGGAAAATTGGTGGATGAACAATTGCATTTAGGGTTTTCAATGTGCTTTCCCACATGGCATCAAACTTTTCCTTCTCAAAATTAGCCACTTGTTGCATTATATTAGGGATCAAGCCTTAGGCCTATTTTGCACTCGAGAAAAGAGCATTAAAATTATTATAGCCCCGCCACATAACACCGTCAAGAGCCAAGCTTTGAGCCTGCTAGCTGCCCTCTTCCTTCCTTTTCCCCGCTCGCCTTTGCTTGTGTTCACACCTTTTCTTCTTTACTTTCATCATCAAAGCTCATGAAGGGAGTAGGAAACTATCAAAGATTCTAAGTTCCTATGGAACCTCCGACCACCTTCTTGACTTGGCAAATTTTTGGATTTTGACTTTGGTGACCAACCAAAGTGGAAGGAAAGAGGACCCCAAAAAGTACTAAAAACACAATGATCAATTAAGGTATCTCCAATCCATTATCAATAATGGGCAATCAAAGGAAAAAATGCAAACCATTAGAGTAGAAGAGAGCAAAACTGGGACATAACAAAATGGGGTGCCAACATAATCATCACAAATGTTTGCATCGAAAGGGCTAGCAAGGTTATAATAAAAGACCCTCTTTATGCCTCTATTTGCAAATTTAAATAGTACACCAATTTAAATAGTATACAAATTTAAAACCAAAATATTCCCTAAAAACTCCAAAAACATACAAAATAAACAAAAGACCAAAAAATCATTTTTATGCAAGTCGATGACTAGCTATCTCCAATACAATCGAGGGACAGCATTGACATCCATAGGCAACCCAAGGACAAATCATCACCTATGTTTCCATGTCATTTTTCATGCATTTCTAAGATGTTTCCTAGCAAAATCAGGGGTTAGGGGTCGACGGGAGCATTTTCTAGGCATCCTCAGGCCAAAATGTCCTTGGTACATGGACACCTGCAAAAGGGTAAGGGATGCATTCACTTTTATCCTTGATATTTACATTCCAAAAAAGTAATTTCCTAGATCTTGTAAAAATTGAAAAAATTATAAGGGTACTATTGCATATCCAATTAGCTCTAGTGGCCTATGACAGTCAATTCACGGTAGCAAATCCTAGTGCTTACTCATAAACACAATACACAAGGCCTTGTAAGGTATTAAAAATATAATCGTGTCATCCAATTGGAACATTGCGTGTGTTATTCTCCTACTTGACCAAACTTACCATCGTGTTCTATGAGACTTTACGTGTCTTCTGAAACCATTGTACAAATATCTCTACAGTATCAACGCTCTCATGATTTGCATAAACATTATTGGGATCGCCACTTTTTCGACAGCGCGATTTAAATCCTTTTATGAGACAGAGTTCAATTATGTGATTCTGCTATGTGGGATACTTGTAAATTGGATACATTCCAAAAAGAACATTCCGCAAAAATTAAGTTAAACATCTGCAAGCATATTATCTCCTCTCGCCTGGTGGTTTTCAAGCTTTTCTGAGAAATGTTCAGAGTTTGACAACGGATAGCTAAATTTTGATTCTCTTCCCATATTAACATTTCTAAATACAAAGGTATATTAGATCAAGTAGGACTACAATTCGCACATTCAACTTGTAGTAATGGCCAATGACAATCAACTCGTCACAGCAAATCCAAAATATCAAGCAAACAGAGTACAGAAAGCCTTGTAAGTTATCAGCAGTGTAATGGCATTTATACAAATTGAATGTATGAATTGTAGTCTCACTTGACCTAATATACTATTGTACTCTATGAGACAAAGTGTTCTCAAAAAATTTTGTGAAATGTTTTAACCATGCGGTATCAGTCCTCTCATGATTTGAATAAACATGTTTGGATTGCTACTTTTTTTAAACAGTGCAACTTAAACCCTAATGAAACGGAGTCTAATTATGTTATTATGCCCTCTATAATACTTAAAAATTGGATACGTTCAGAAAGACGCTCGGCAAAATTTAAGTCGTACCTCTGTAAGAATAATAGATAAAATGCACGATCCAAATGAACAATTAAAACTGCAAAACATCCATAAGATTCAAAACTTGCCAATAAAATAGTACGTAACACTTTTGAAGTCCTCTCGAGCATTAAAAAATTGTCCATATGACATGCAATCATAGCAATCCATATAGCTGGTTTTTGTCAACTAATTGCCTTGTCTCCTCTACATGACACCACTTGGTATATATATTGTGGAACATGATCCTCTATTTAAGAGATGGTATATCTGCAAAAAGCAAGCAGAACACTAACAATGGTAAATCCATTTTGGTAAATCAAATCTGCCAAAAAAATTGGAAAATGATAAAAAATGCTTCATTGACGAACCTACCTTTTAGATACATAGAAATCACTCTACTCCATAACATTGTTATTTGCTCTCCAATACTTACTGTGAGGTGTAAGTCTTATCAAAGTTATTAAAACAGATATAATAGAGTTTTCCAACATAAGCATGTGGCTGGAATCTCACTCAGATATAAGTACAGCATACCTTGACATCTTCCAACATAAAGCAGATAATTCATGCCTTCAAAAGAAAAAAATTATTTATCTGCAGCATGCCTGACATTTCTGTTTTGAAAAACTAGAGTCTCCTAAAATGGCCCACGCATTGCATTAAACACAAAACTCCATGGTGCACCACTTCATTCAGATATATTGCCAAGCACATTGCATCAATTCTTAGTTTGTGAGTCTCTGTGATGAATCGAGAAGCCAAATAGAAATTATTGGCCAAACCTTGAATTTAAACAGGCCAATATGAACTAGTTTTTTTTCTGTTAGTGCTTTAGGTAGCCATTAAATGCAAATATAATAACAGACTTCAAATATACAGTTTGTTGTATTTATTATCTATCAATCATGAAATAGATTGACTACAATGCTTGACAGAAAAAATCATCTTCAAATTTATCAATTCACAATTTTTAATTTCTCATTAAATACTAAATAGTTTATGCATCAAATGACATTAGCTATCTTGATATATTTGATCCTAGATGCATGAATTACTTGACAATCTGACTGCCACTTGAAACCAAGTTTTGAATATTTACATTGTTAACAACTTTTGTGAATGGAAAGGATACTGATATCTGTCTTTTTTGGTAGATTAAACACAAACAACAAATCTGTACCATAAAATTCCATTATTGTTTGCATTGATACATCTCAAACAGATTTGCAATCTGCATTAATATGTAAATGTCTATATCACAGGTAAACACATACCCGTAAAATTAAAGGATCAGAATGGTCAAGTAATGAAACTATTCTTCTACCATCAAGGGTGCCTTTGCCATGGTTAAGGTAAAGGCAAATTGCAGCAGCAATTAGATTTTCAAAGAAAAGCATCAATAAGATTACAATGCTAGCACAAGAAATCAACCACTGCATACAGAAATAACCAACAATATCGTAGACAAAAATAAGATCATCAATATCTTCCTCTGCCCCTAAATCCACCCCCACC
Organism: Sequoia sempervirens; assembly: GCA_007258455.2. Taxonomy (NCBI): domain Eukaryota; kingdom Viridiplantae; phylum Streptophyta; class Pinopsida; order Cupressales; family Cupressaceae; genus Sequoia; species Sequoia sempervirens. The sequence goes on along the minus strand of VDFB02342559.1, from coordinate 73,143 downwards.
ACGACCACCACCTCGTGGACCACCTCTTCCTCCACCAGGTCCACCTCTTCCACGAAACCCACCACCACGACCACCGCCTCGTGGGCCACCTCTTCCTGGTTTAGCAGGAAACAAATAGTCATATAGAAAGCAAATCATTGAGAAAACAAATCATAACATCCTTTGTGTCCATTCATTCTCAAATTGATGGACCATGAATTTTGGATACCATGCTTATAATCCATAAACATAAACGATATCAATGCAACCTATCTGTTGGATAGAAAATATTACTTTTCCATTACAAAATTAGGAAAGCATACAACAAGAATGCCAACAAGAAAAAAATCCTCCACACTTGCATACCTCCACGTCCACCTCCACGGCCACCACCCCTGCCTCCATTCTGTGACTTCTCCCTGCCAGGGCATAACCCAAATGAATACCATAATTTTATACCTTAGATGAACAAGAGAGCTAAAAATGCTTCAAAGGTTGTTTTTCCCTTTAAAATCCCAATTTAGTTGCAACCATTTCTCTATGTTTGGCAGCAACTACAAGTTATATTCATTAGAGAACAAAACACATATAGACAAGAATGAAGCAAGCCAACTAGATAGTTATATTTTCCAGCTCACAATATTGGACGAAAAAAGTATGTCAAAAGTATTCCCTACCATTCAAAAGTTTGATACACAGACTAAACATTGATCAACAGAATGAGTTAATAACTAAAAATTCACAGCGTACTTCCAATGTATACAAGAAAATATGCTTACTTTGGTTGAGGAAGAAATCTCTGCAAAGGTAACAGCTTTGCTGGATCAATAAAAAACTTATCTCCAGGAGTATATGAGGTAGCAATTATGCCTTCCATCATCTTTACAGAAAAATACTGCAGGCACAACACAATTGGCATGACCTCATTAAGAGTTTCTATATAGCTGAAAAAGGAGATCATACAATTACTAATCAAGCAACACATGTAATAAGGTTCTAGAACAAAGTAAACAAAACTCAGATCTTGTCTTACAGCTTCATTGATGGGACCAAAAATTTCATCAACTTTTCCTACTTGAGTTTTATTCTGCAGGAAAATGGGAGCATTGAAGTAAGGAACTTTCTCATTAGTGAGCTTGGTTATTGCATCTCCTTCACAAGCATGGACAAATGATGCAACCTCTGCACAAATAAATACCAGAAACAAATGCCTTATAAAGTTAAAGCTGTAAAAAGAATTATTAAACACTACCAAATGGCTCAAAATGAGAAATAATAGTTAATGTCCAGAAAGTGACTACTATACAATGAAGATATAACTTTCAGGCATTCATGTCCAATAATGTTGTCAAAAAATACTTGATATTTAGTGGGAGAGTATGGTAATGTTGGTACATGTGAGAGAGTATGGTAACATTGAACATAAGGCTATGCTGGAAGTCATTAGATCTTTGAAAAATAAAGAGGATATTCCCTGTGAAACGAAATCCAAAAAGTAGTATTACACAGTTTTATCACATTCACTCTTGCCTTACATGTACCAGGATTGCGGTGCGTTGACTGGATGAAAAGCAATTTGTTTGGAATTATCCTGAATAACATAGGTAACCTTACAAGTATTGACATTTGACTCTATCATACCAAAAACATATGGGAAAGAATCCCTCTGAAATAAGTTTCCTGCAAGTGGTTACCCTGTCATTGCAAGGAAAAAAGTGATTGAAAGTATTTTCAAATATGTTGTCTGTGTGCCAATCAGTTAAGTAATGTGCTAAAGTTCCTCCTATGTAGAGCCATTTGATGTTACAATATGACTTTATACTTGTACATTGGTACAGCAACAACCTTAATATTTTGTACCTGACATGGGAGTAAGGTGATGCATTTAGTTATTTGCAGTTAATTTTGCCTGATCCACATGACAATCCTGAAGGTTTTATCAGTATGCAAATATTGCTTGTGTGATTATATTACTAATTACTCTCAATTTGCGAAACTTGAAAGCCCAAATTATTCCAAATCTATTGTTTTTCACCAGTGCGCAAAATCATTTTGAATGCTTTAAAACTCTCCAATAATGACTTCTATAATGCTATTCCAGCACCTATCAGTGACCCTGAACATCTACTGAATGGAATTCTATCTGTTCAACCTGGAAACTTTAAGAATTATTATACAAATTGGCCTTTCAAGAACCAGAGAGCACAGAGATCTGCAATACATAGCCCCAGTGATATTGCATCAAGTGAAATACTACAACAGTCGCCCAACTATTTCAGGCTTTTACAAGACCATACTTTTTTCAGACTAGCAGTCTAGTAATGTACCCTATAGAAATAACTTTTACCCTCCAAAATGCATTTTGAAAAATCCTCAATTATACAGTAACTAAATTAGAGAACATTGTGGTTTATATTCTAACAATCAAAAGGCTGTTTGTCAAATGCAGTTTTAATGAGCTTACATCATCAGGAAAATTTCCATCAAATCCTGAATTATTCGGTAATTAAAACAGAGCTCTATGGTATATGTTCAAAGATAGAAACAGTAGAACAACAAAAATGTGCCATGTCAAAAGAAGTTGTTGTCCATATGAAAACTTGGTTTGATGACATTGCCCGTGAATGAACACTGTAGCTATTTATTGATCAAAACAGCCCACCAACTTAACAGTAGGATTAAAGTTTAAACAGAAATGTTTTGAGTCCCAAGTTCAGTTATCATTCGCATAGACATGGCCATTCATAAATTTTATAACATAACATGCCTTTCAGAGAACCCCATCAAAAAACATCATTGGATCTGATGCCAGCATAACACCTTGTTAAGATTTTGAAGAACACCGTGTATGAATCATCAGACTGTCTATTCACGCAAACATGATTTGCATGACAGAATTTTATGGCCATATGAAAAACTGAGGATAAAAATCTTGTAATGCTGAAGCTGCTCCTTATCTCTGAATGCATATATTGTTTTTTACATAGCAGCAAAAATCTCAGGGAAAAAATCAGCAAACCAAAAATATAAGAATTTTTCCAAAAATCAGGATTTAAACAGAAAAAATGAAGGGAAAATCATCTTTAAAAAACATACAAAAATGTCAAAAAAAGGGACAAAAACTTCTTGATTTTGAAATTTTAAGGCATTTCAATAGCATAGAGATATTCAAACATCTATGCTGCATGATACTTGTGATCTACAATACAATTTCAAGGAAATGTCCAAGTAGAACCCATACATTCTAAATCAGGAACTTGTGCAAAACCCATGCTCAGATGTCAAATTTTCTGAAACTTCATGATGAAGTTTATTCAAGTCTCAAATGAAAATTGTGCAAACCATATGCTTAGCTAAAAATTTTGCATCATATTGTTGGGTTATGCAACTATTAAGATCTCCATTAATTAAGATCTCAACTTTTAAAACAACCATTTCTCATGTTGGAAGCTTCTCTGATAACTGATAAGGAGACTCCATTTTGATCTTGCAGTTAATACATCTTAGATTAACCAACCAGGATTTGTAGTACTCCTTAATCTTTCAGGCCATCTTTTCCTAAATGATATTCTTGCAGAGAGATGTACATAATTTTAAATAATGCATGCTTAATATAAGCTAAAAGAGCCATCTCCAATGGAAATAACCCGATCAAATGCTTGACAAAAGTCCATCAAATTTCATTTCTACACCCCATTTAATGATTACAGTTTACAAGCTTTGACAATGCATAGCTGAAGTCATAATCGCCTTCTGAGGTAATTGATATATCCTTTTCTTGCCATAAATCTACACTTGAGTGAAACAATGAGTAGACCAATTTCTCAAAACACGTTTTGAATGTATGTTTCAGAGTAAGTCGTCAGTGGGAAACCAATAATTTCACACTTTTCATAGGCAACAGAGCTGTATGAATATTTCTAACAGGAAATAGAATTTAGTGCTTTCATTCTTTTGTATCCCTTCCAAATTCAAGAAAAGCTCTAATCAATTAGCTTTCACCATTTACTCAAATTATAAAACCAAAACATATTTTTAAGTGAGTAGATTATGTCATCTTAGATATTGTTCAAGTTACCCGGATAAAATAAGAAGCAGAAAATATTCATGTCTATCTAATTGGACAAAATTTCTTGTATATATTTTCTAAGTTTATAGACAGTTTGTAATTTAACAGTTCAAAGACATTTTCTAATTTTATCTGCTCAAAGCCCCAAATGTATCTAATTTTTTTGAGAATTGTATAGCAACCAATTTTACAATAACAAAAATCTACCAACTTGTTGCAGCAGCAACAAAAAACCAGACACAGCAATCTTCAAATAAATCTACCATCATGAGACTGTTGATTCACAATCAACATATCCTTCTTGAGCAGAACTGGGGCTATACAAAAAATTAACCATGACAATCTTGTTGGCTTGTATGTCTACTCCTTCCCTCCACATCAAATATTATTTCCTATAGCACGGAAGAAAAATCTATGGCATCTATTAAATGGCAACTTAATGAAGGTAAAGCTGGATAGGGTCCATAACTACCCTGGAGACACGGTGAAGAGGTCAAGAGTTTGGGAATTTTAAATAAGTGTGATAAGAAAACTAGAAAGATACAAAAAAGTATGTAAGTTTAAAGTTCATAATAATAATAATCACAAAATATAATCAACAACGTAGAGACTAAAAAGAGATAAACTGAGATTTCGTGCATGGGTAATTTGACAATATTTCATAACATCTTGAAAATTCGAATTTGTTATGATTTTTGGAATAACATTAACCATAGTCTAGCTGATGAGGGCATGGTTTGTTGGTTGTTAGGGGATGGGGACCCAATTTGAGGTTCCACTGGCTGGACCTGGTTAATGCCTACGTTTGAGATTAAGGGTACATTGACCCCCTCAACTTACAGATAAAAATAAGTAACAGTAATCTATATATCTGCAAATACATAGTTATATTTAATATATTAAAATACATTACAAATTAAAGATCAGTTCCAAGCTTCGGCCGGGACATGTTCAGATTACAGATATATTTCAGGTTTCAACCAAACCTTGCCACAACTAGCATACCCATGTTTCTACGATTGGGACATAAAACTCAATGATGTAATTTAAGCTGAAAAATCTCAAAGATATTATTTGAACTGGACAAAAGCTGGTTTTTCTTCATCATTACTGCTTTACGTCAAAAGCTTGTATTATATAGCAAGCTGTGAAGAACATATAGCATCCTTTTGAAAGGTCTTTAGAGCTCATATACATTGCAAAACACACTCACTTCAAGTTATGTCGTGGGCATAGATTTGTTATACTTATCCTGAGCATTCAAGGACCTCACGTCTAACTGAAAAATATAGTGTGTACAGCTCTGGCATTGCTCAGCATTGCTTGGCGTACTTTAGCACTAACACATACTTCAAGTTATGTCTTGGACATGAATGATTCACTCACCTTGGGTAGGCAAGTATGGTGTGTACAGTTTTGGCATTGTTCAGCGCTACTCGAAGTACTTTGGCTTCAAGTTATGTCCTGGACATGAATGATTACACTCACTTTGGGTATGCAAGTCCCTCAACGCTAAACGAGAGATCTCATGCGTAAATTATTGGCATTGTTTTTTAAAAACCACCATCGAGAACAAGAAAAATCTGATTGCATGAAACTACCATAGAAAATTGTATAGAAGTAGGATGCCAAAGATGGATTTTTGGTTAAATAAGGAAAAGCGTGTGTATTACTTACCAACAACTTCAGAAGGAGGGCCTTCGTCGCGGTATCCTCCAAAACCACCTCTTCCGCCTCCACCTCCACCACGTCCGCCACCAAAGCGACCGCCACCTCCTCCTCTGCCTCCTCCCCTGAAACCCCCGCCACCCCTTGGTGGTCTCATTTTTGCTTCTCTATGGAACAAAAAAGAATGCTCTACAACTTCTTCCTTGCACGAATATACAAAAGAACGCTCTGTTACAGAACTAAGATATACAAAGCCTGGCTCAGTTGAATCCTGTACCGATTATAACATGAGAGTCATCAGGGTTTATTTTCTTCGTTCAGTTTTTTGGGGGTTTAGTTTTGAGGATTTAGGGTTTAGGGTTTTGTGGACTTTGGGACTAAATTAGGGTTTTCAGCGGTTTAGTGTGTTTTAATTCCATTTGTTTTGGACCCAAGAAACGCCTTTAGGGAATTAACATTTTGTTTTAATTAAACTACCATATATACATTTTGTTTTAATTAAACTACCCCATATATATATATATACACGCTGAGAGTTATCCTTGAGGTGTCTATTTTTCCCAAATTCTATAATTATAAAAAAAAACTGATTTCAATTCAAAATGATTTTAAAAAATAGTAAATAATTTTGACATAATTTTATAAGAATTCATCAAAAATAAAAATAAGAACTTATATATAATTGTTAATTAATTTTCAATTAATATTTTTGTATCACATTTCATAAGCTATTATTTAAATTTAATAAAAAAGGTTTTCATGGAGCTACTGCAGCACTAAAAGTAAGAGCCATATTAAGGAAAAAGGTATAAAATCTTGCCTTATTCTACCAAACCATTATAATGAAGAACATTTATCCATTATTAAATGGATAACTATAATCTTCAAGATTTATCAGTTATTTAATTAACCATTGCAATGTTAAAAGATTTAGGAGGACAACATGGCAGGGTCAAAATAGAAAAGAAAGTATTTTATGTTTTGATACATAAGCATGACCACCCTGGTGGGATTGATTCTGAATTTTTTGCACAGATTAGTCTTTGGTGATTTGCAATATATGCATTCTCCACACTCACCTGTAAATAATGGCAACACATGATCTCCCTCCTTGAGATCTTTCACACCTTCTCCCACACTCTCAACAATCTTGTTTTCAACCCACATGCAACGTGATTTTGTCTAATTTAGTTGCAACTGTTTTAGTAGACCTGCATCCAAAAATATTGAAGTATATATATGCTAGTTTGTAAATAATAAAATACATTAAAAAAACTAAACAACTTATATTCAAGTAATGGTATTCTTTACTGTTAGATTCAGTTTTGCATTTTAATGGCTAAGAAGTAAGAATGATTTAAATGCCAATTTATGTATATTTATAGTGGGTTGTATGATGTGTGTCCAATAATTACCAAAAATTTATATAATAATAATGATATTTATTTAATTAAAGATCTACTTTTTCTTTTTTACCCATTTTAACTAAAATAAAATCAACATCAATATATTGCATGCTTACGAAATGTAGTGAACTTTAAAAATGAAAATGTCATTCCTGCATCTAAACTCTAAAAAACACCCCAACCATTAATTTGTTTGCTTGAATAGAGATATATATAATGATGTGGGAGGGTAATACTAAAGATTTGCCTTCAGACCTTTAAATCTTTTGTCCAAAAGTTACCTGAAAGTTCATTCCCACCCAAAAATGCATATTATAAACATTTTTTTTAATTTTATTTCTCTAATTGTATCACATCTTTGGATTGTGTTATGAAAAATAAAAAGGGCATAAAGATGAAAATGTTCTTCATGCATTTGTTATCTTCTTTGCTTATATTTGTATGAATGTTACAAAAAATAACTAAAGTCGTTTACTGTTAAGTTGGGTCATATAGGCGTTCACGTTTCAACAGCCTCTTGTTCTGGAGCCACATTTGTTCTCCATGAACCTAAACTACAAAGCTTTTAAGGCTAAATAAGCAGATAAACAAGTTAGATTGAAGAGTTTTGTTATAGAATTGGAGGTATGTACTTTGATCCCTGGTATTTGTTTCTTAATAAAAATCTTGAAGACAACAGGAATCAGTGTTACTACTCATCCAGGGCAACCAAATACAGATGCAAAAACCAAGCAAGTTGAAGGTCAATTTAGAGTTTTATAGAGATGTAGGAGTTGTTCTAAATTTGATATAGTAGGTCACTCTAGTATGAATGAAGAAAATGATTTAGATTTGTAGGATGAGAGCATCGATATCTTTGAAAATCATAAGAAGTTAAGAAATTTTTAAACCATAAGAAGTTAAGAAATTAAATAAAAATCTTGAAGACAACAGTGATATCATATATATCAGAGATTATACTGGCAACACTTTGCTAGAAGATGGTACAAAAACAAAAAATAAACTTTTGAAAGACAAAATAACTCAAATCCGAAAACTCAAATCAAAAAATTGAAATCCAAAAACTCAAATCAACATCAAGAAGGAAAAACAAATCATTATGTTTCATATTACAATTAAAAAACAATTGATTACAAGTAAAATAAGAAATGCAGATACCTGCACAATCCACAATTGTTGCCCTCTCCCAATCGCAATCTGGACTTCTGTCTCTCCCTTTTCAAAGATGATTGTCTCTAGTTCAATGTTAAATCTCTTTTTTAACTCCATCTACATACAAAACTTGTGTAATTAAAATCAGTTACTATTGATTGAGGCAACTTTGAACAAAATAAAACAAGATCCAAATCTTATCTGCAGTAATATGCAACCAAGCAAATCATCAATCCAATATGCATAAAGTAAGCCACAACTAAAGCTTGCATTACCAAGTGAAGCTTTGTACAATTCAGACAACATACACTCTTGCATTATATAGTTGAAGGGTAGTGTTCACATAAGTTTATCTACAAAATTAAACGTTGGCAATAAAGTTTTAAAACAGCTTTAAAATTAAAAATAATAGCTTATCAAGATTTTAACAAGATTATCTTAATAATTTTTAAAAGATTTTTAACAAGATTATTTTGAATTTTTTAATATCAATTTAGTAATTGTCATTTTATTGTAATATTAAATTCAAGATTTTATTTATGTGTAAACTTTAGAATATTGTATTTATTTATTTTTTTTGTATTAGATATTCAAGATAATCTTTTAAAAATTATAAAAGCATGAAAATATTGTAAATTAATATGTATTTCCATAACAAATATTAAAAATTAAAAATCATGTATATTCTAAAAATGTATATTTTAGTTTTTTGAAAATATTCTAAATTAATATGTATTTCCATAACAAATATTATAAAATGATATATATTACTATTATAAATTAGAATATTATATTATATTTCCTTAAAAATGTGATATATAGTAAAACTATAAAAAGATGATAATAATGCATGCTTTTAGAGCTTACATATGAAAAAAATCTTAAATATAATATTACAATTAAATAAAAATTCTAAATTGATATTAAAAAAAATTCAAAATTATCTTGTCTAAAACAAGGAAATTTTTGCAGTATGTAAGCTACTTTAAAATTTGATTTAAAAGCATAAATCTATTGATAAATACTTTACTTTGTGATGGGTTAGTAGACTTCAATTTAAATGGGGAGAATAAAAATGTACACATACTCATTGATGTGAGTGTAAGAATCCTCTCGGCTTAATAATTTGTGGGAGTAAGTCGTGGAGAAAAGTGCCTACTGTTGGGATGTGAAGCCCAACGGTCATTCAACCTTTCATCTCCTCCAAACTCTTCAATTCATAGCTGAATATGAATGTATAAGTATATGTGTATAGTTCATGTATTGTATTGGATTATTGGAGATTAATAAGAGTTGTTCCCTGCTTTCTTGGTGGATGTAGCCATTTATGGCGAACCATGTTAAAACTTGTGTTATGCTATTTTTCTGTGTATTTATTTCTGTTTATTCATCTTGTCGTTAGTTATGTTTTATCTGCTCCTTAATTCTCAACAATTGGTATCAGAGCTCGGTTAGAGCCAAGGAGTAGATATGGAAGATAGTGTACTTCTATTAACCGAAGACGAAATTGAAACAAATGCTTGGGTGCTAGATACAGGAGCTTCATTTCATATTACTTCATGTAGGGAATTTTTCAAAACCTTTCAAAACGGTGTTTTTGGTAAGGTCCTTCTTGCAGATAATAAATCTCTTGATATTGTTGGCATAGGAGATGTTTTGTTGAAACTAACAAATGGAAAAAGTTGGTTGTTAAGGGATGTCAGGAATGTCCCTCAACTGAAACATAATTCAATTTCAATTGGGCAATTGAGTTCTCAAGGATGTGGAGTCACTTTTGAACTAAGTCGATGGAAGGTGACAAAAGGAGCCCGAGTGATTGCAAAAGGCAGCAAATTAAACACTTTATATGTGTTGGAGAGTCACAATGAGGTGGGAGCTATGAAGGCAATGGTGGATAGTGACATGGAGCCTTGGTTCAAGAGGCTTGGTCACATGGGCAAGCAAGGTCTTGAGAATTCGCATAAAATGAATCAATCTCCGAAGTTGAAATCAACGAAAGGTAAGAAGAGGATCACGTTTGATCTTCCAGAGGAGCGAGAAGAAGTGAGGAATTCCATGAAACGTAAGGTGAGAAATTATGATCACAATTCCACAAGTAAAAAGTTAAAAGCACAAGTAGTGCCTCATGAAGAAATAGTTGTTGTTGTTGTTGAATGTGGAATTTCGTTTGATGGAAATAGATGAAACTCCCTTGGTTGCACAATATGTTGTAGAAGCCACTCCAATGGATGAAGATATGCCATTTATTGAAGCAGAATTGCTTGCAAATGAAGCCAGAGAGGCCGAGAGTGCAACGGTGGCCGCTTTGGAGGACTCCAAGAAGAAAGACCTGCAGACTGGCAGTGGCAGGAAAGGTCCAGATGATGACATTGAGAGAGAACTTGAAGAAGATGGAGAGGTAGACGTGTTTGAGGAATTCAAAGAATTTGAAGGAAAAATAATGAGTGCTCCAAGTCTGGTTTGCGGCCATCCCGTTGAAGAGAAGACCTTTGTGGCAGTAGAGTTTCCAAGTGTGGTTCATGATATGGATGCGGCAGAGTCGGACACGGAGCTGAAGCTCATGGGAAAGTACGGGCTTGGAAACAAGACGAAGTTGTGGCAAGTGCAGTATGTGTCACATGAAATGGCAGAAAAAGACAAGGTTCCTCGCAAGAAAATAAATTCGTTTTCCCTCAAGACAGATTATTTCCAAGGTTTTGGAAAAGCCAGTTTGAAAAATGCCTCAAAGAGTATTCATTTTGATTTCACTCAAGGTTCTCTACACCATAATTACGAAAATATAGGGTATGTGAGAGTTGACGAGGCCATGTTGTGGATGAACGCCATTGTCCGAGCCACGGTGGCGCACTCGCTAGCGCCCACCCTGAACTCGTTGCCTCCACGTGGCAGCGCCTCCGACTCCGGACCCCCGGTGACGAGAGATATTCTGGGGGTGATGCGTGAGATGATTGCGAAGGAGGTGGAGAAGTTGGAGCGTATTTTGGCCAGTCTGAGAGACGAGGCGGGCGATTTCGGCCAGATTAGGGCACTTACAGAGTTGTACGAGATTCTGTCGTTTGCTTCTGAAGAATTTCGGGAGGCACAAAATGAGAAGGAAGTTGATTTGCTAGATCTGAGTCAAGCCACATTTTCTTCTGAACAGCAAGAGGAAAAATTTGCATCGACACTTTTCACTAGTGGGCCTTCGTCCACATCTGTATACACAAAGAATTAGGAGACATTTTCAACTTCGGAGGGACCTGAGTCATCATCGAATGGGATAACTTCAACATGGCAAACTCCACTAGCAGAAAATGGCAAGGAAGGATGGGAGCTGGTGAAGCCTGTGTTGCAAGCTTTGGAAATGACCTTTCAGTTTATATCGTCGATTTTGTTTGATGCAGGGCTTACCATGCATGACTTAACTTTGATGGTTGATCCAGCGAATGAAGAAAAGGTAGTGTTTGCCAAGTTTGGTTCCGAGGCAGATGAAGAAATTATGGCTCCGATTAAGTCTGTTTTGCGGGCCGCTTGGGATGAGGAGCATGTTAAGGAGAAATTTAAAAGGTATGGTGAAATTGAGAATGTAGAACTAGCACGTAATATACCTTCTGCCAGACATAAAGAATTTGGTTTTATTAATTATGCAACTTGTTAGAATCCAAGATCACACGCATGCAAATGAATACATCACATGCAAAGACATCTGAGAACCAAAACAACCTGGACCCGAAGATCACCATGCAAAATGAATACATCACGCAAAAGACATGCGAACCAAAAATAATGTTCTATAAACCTCTTTAGTAAAAATGCATTAAGAGAATCAATTATTACAAAGTGATCAATCCTTATGAAGGAGATCACGAAACCCTAAAAAGGGAAACCCTAAATGAAACCCTAGTGTGCACACTTAATAATTAATAATTAATTAATTAAATGTGCCTAAGTTTAGCTTAAGTAATAAAGAGGAATAAGTGACTTAATTAATTAATCAATGTGATGTAATTAATTAAGCATAATAACTTATTACTCTAACACCCCCCCTTAAGATGAACTTAGGAAGAAGCTAAAACACTAGAATAAGATGCATGAAAGCAAATATGGGTCCCAACAACAGGCCTGATCAGGTACCCATTTACAAATGCAATAATGAGTAAGAGAAGGAAAAACCCAGTGGGACAAAACCCCCTTACAATGAGATAACATGCTGCAAAGAAGCACTGGAAGAACTCTGTAGAGTAACACTAGAACTTGATATAGGCAAGCAAGGAAATATTCTTCTGTATACTACTGAAACCGGATGAGAGTCACTGATTGACTCAAGGAATCATGATAAAGCAACGAAAACCCGATGCCACGACACTCGAAAACTCCAAACTGGAACAACTCTGGAATCTATGAAGCGGCAAGCAATTATTGAATGATGCATTACTGAAAATGAAGTGCAAAGATGGAAGATGCACTCTCCCAACTGCCAAAATATCCAAGTAATCGCCAAACAACCCATCGGGCCAAATCTGGACTAATTGATAAACCTAGGATAGATATAGAAAAAGTACATGGACAGCAACCTAGAGCTCCTCAATACCTTTCTGACGCTTCAAACGAGGCGAAAAACGGAGATCATGGCAAAAAGTTATGAGCTTGGAAGCATAAAATATACATCTGACTTCAAACAGCAATAAATGTAGAAAATAGAAAAATACTGTAAAATAAACTGCACCAAATGAAAGTGCTCGGAACCAGCTTTCCGACGATATCTCGTTTGCCCGATTTCGATACCGTATGCCCAAGTTATGGCCAAAAGAAAAAAAAGCTCCTTTAGGGCAAACTAGGGTTAGGAGGGGGCATATGAGGGCCAGCCGTACGCTGACGTCATGCTACGTCACCCGTTCACGAGCTTAAATTTGACGACCGTCTGGCCGTCGCCGCAAAAATTAGCCCCCACACCCAAAAAAAATTACCCTTGGTCGTGCATGTGACAATTTGGTCTTGAAGAGTCGGTGGTGGCGGAGCCTGATCTCCATATGGCCGTACGACGGATGAGGCCAGGCGGATCTGAGGGGCTCGGTCGCCATAAGACCCGAGCACATTTTAAGCCCTGAAATTTGAATAGCCGTATCTTTGGCGCCGCCCGATGATTTGCCGCTCGGTGGCGAATTGCCTTGGCCCGGTATTACCCTACGTGCGGGCGCACAAAAAAAACAAAAGAAATTTCAAAATTTTTATTTTTGAAATTTTTCAAAAAGGTGCCTCGATCTCTGGCCGGGGGCCGTACGAGACAAAAATTTGCCTTCCGAGTCAACTTCGGAAATAAAATGGCTTGCAGCGTTTCTAGGGTTTTGGATGCTACTTGAACCGATGTCGACGTCCGTTTGAGCCCATAGTGTCCCGAAAAAATGGCTACCCGGATCTTGCGAGAAAAGGAAACCCTTGCACTTGAAACTCACGAAGAGGCCATATCTTCAGATCACGAACAGGCAACTGCAGGTCTGGAGCTCTGATACCATGTTAGAATCCAAGATCACCTGCATGCAAGATGGATACCTGTCACATGCAAAAGATATGAAGAACCAAAACAATGTTCTATAAACCTCTCAGTAAAAATGCATTAAGAGAATCAATTATTACAAAGTGATCAATCCTTATGAAGGAGATCACGAAACCCTAAAAAGGGAAACCCTAAATGAAACCCTAGTGTGCACACTTAATAATTAATAATTAATTATTAATGTGCCTAAGTTTAGCTTAAGTAATAAAGAGGAATAAGTGACTTAATTAATTAATCAATGTGATGTAATTAATTAATAATAACTTATTACCTAACACAACTCGTCAAGCAGCATTGGCATGTATTGAAGGTGTCAACAAGAATGAGCTTTCCAATAACCTTGTTACTGTGGTTTTTCAATTTATTCAATCTGAGTTGGAAGAACAGTTACACAGTTTTGGGCAAAAGGAGACATTACGTTGTTTGGCACTTGAGAATGAGGGCAGATATTTGTACATTGTCACCAATAAGGTAGACACTAGTTTCTTCGATCCACTTCATAGTAGTTACAAGTTCCATTTTCTGAATGATTTTAGTGACCTATGGGTTGCGAACAGTGAGTGGTACAATGAGACTGTAACTGTCAGCTAGGGGAAACCAGTGGAATTTGATGAAAATTACACCCAAAAGGGGGCAGATCATGTGGAAACTATTCGAGTTTGGGAGAATATTCTTGCGTTTCTTGAACGAATTGATAATGAACTCTTCAAAGGTTTACAGTGCATTGATCCTCACACAAAGGAGTATGTTGAGTGCCTGCAAGATGAGCCCTTGTTCATGATACTTTCACAGAATGTTCAGGATTATGTTGAATGGATGCACCAGGTCTATGAGGCCATGAGAAAAATGGCAGAGAGGCAAACCAGGACAGATGTTGGTGGTGTGTCTTGGCCCGTATTCAAATGGGCAGGTGGTAGAGATGATAAATATTTTCTCAAGATTGTGTTAAGCTTCGTCTATCTGACTTGGCATGGAGAAGATTGATTCGTTGTGTTTGTGAGCAGTCATTGGCAAAACTCAAATCTTCAATGGGTCTAGTTGTAGTCTGAGTTCACAGGAAAATGCAGGGGATGTCATGCAATGCATGGCTATATGGTTGGACTTCATGGGGGAGATTGTTGGGATGTGAAGCCCAACGGTCATTCGACCTTTCATCTCCTCCAAACTCTTTAGTTCATAGCTGAATATGAATGTATAAGTATATGTGTATAGTTCATGTATTGTATTGGATTATTGGAGATTAATAAGAGTTGTTCCCTACTTTCTTGGTGGATGTAGCCATTTATGGTGAACCACGTTAAAACTTGTGTTATGTTGTTTTTCTGTGTGTTTATTTTTGTTTATTCATCTTGTCGTTAGTTATGTTTTATCTGCTCCTTATTCTCAACACCTACTTCAATTTTTTTATTTGTTTATATTTA
This sequence comes from Sequoia sempervirens, assembly GCA_007258455.2. NCBI lineage: Eukaryota > Viridiplantae > Streptophyta > Pinopsida > Cupressales > Cupressaceae > Sequoia > Sequoia sempervirens. The sequence continues at coordinate 57,915 of VDFB02342559.1, read as the reverse complement.
TAATGATGTTTTAATATTTAATTTGCATGTGTATCAAAAGGAGGTGTAATGGTTACTTAAATAGTAATTTATAAAGAATTTTTTATAAATTTGATAGGTTTATAGTTGAATTTATAGGTATTCTATTGAAAATTTGATACATCACAAGTGTGTATTAATCATTATTAATCATTTACAAGTCTTAATACAGCATTAGGTGGTGAGATTTGACATGAGTGATATCATTCATAGTTCTTGATACAACATTAGGTGGCGAGTATTGACATGAGTAATATCATTTACAGGTCTTGATACAACATTAGGTGGTGAGTCTTGATATGAGTCATTGTATCAATATTGGATGTCATGTGCATCAATATTTTGAACATTTTTTTTGTTGAATATGGAATTGAGGATATTGAACACCATCTAGATGGTTTTGCAACAAGTAGTATAGAATTAGACTAGAGAAGGAAGTGTAATCCATATATTTGTGTGATTGACAAATATTTTGATACATGTTAAGTGTAGATATTTTTGTTATGCACAAAATAACATCTAAAATTGATGTTGATCATAAACATAGCCTTGAAATAGAAAAATTAAATATACAAAATATTTGTATGACATGTTTGTAATGTTGAGAATATTATTTTTATTACCTTGGGTTTTTTAATTCGCTAATCATTAACATTTAATAATTGGTGTTGACCTAGCGTAGAGGAGTTTTCCATGCATCACTTCTTTGTAATTCATTTCATTCCTATTCATTAGAGTGAGATTTTTTTAGATGTCAAAAAATTAGCTCATTTTAGTAGAAAGTTATCTACTCTGAACAATTAGAAGTTATGTTATTTTAAATGTGAAGTTATTTTATTCTAAGTAATGTAAATCAACTAAAGAAAATATAATTTGGATGAGGAAAACAAATCTATTTTTGTATTGGGTTGTGATTGTCAAGTGTCCACCTACACAAAAAGATTTGAATGAGTTAGTTGAGAAAGATATTTTTTAAGGCATATATTATGAAATGGGGAATGAGAAATTAAATTGAAAGTTGATGTGGAAGAGATTGGATTGACATTTGCATATCTATTTTTTTATAGTGAGAGTATTTGTAACCAAGCATCCTCTTTTTCTAATGATTGTGTATATATTATTTTGTATTCTAGAGTGCCACTTAAAGGAGTATGTTGGTTGAATACAAAGGCCATTTATTGATTTCATGCTTGATATAGTTGTAAATGCTAGTCCTCGTCTTTCTATTTTACCAATTACAATTATTGTCTTTTGTAGTGTTAGGCCTTGGGATTTATGTATACTAATTGATCATGCCATGGATAGTAGTATTTTCTTGTGATCACCTAGTGATATAGGTATTATAGTTGTAGTTTTTGGGTCATTTCAGTTTCATGGCAGCCCATTGTAGTTATCAATCCTTACTACAAAGTACATTGAAACATCTAGTGGTTTAAAGTCAAGACTATAAACAATATCAACAACCTCCCCAGGAGATCTATTTACAAGTCTTGCTTAAGTCCATAAGTTTGTTGTTAGCATGATTCATTGGCATTTCCATAGTAGGAGTTTTTTTTTTATGTTGGTCATCATTAGCTTCAATATTTTATTTGGTTTTTATGCTTATTGCAATACTTATCACAATTGAAAGATTTAGTAGTTTTTGCATTATTTTCTTGTGTAGTCTTATATGAGATCATTTATAGCAAAAAGGTGTATTGAGTTGTCAAATTCTTCTTTTTTAGTTGTTGTAAGTAGTTTGTTAGTGCACCTCATTAACATTTTCCAATCTTGTTGTGTTAGTTATGCATTATGTATGTTTTGTAATTGTTGGTGTCAATAAGGTGTTTTACTTAACTAGCTCACCTAGTAGGTCATATTCACATGTTAAGTTTACTTAGATCCTAGGAACCCTTCTATAAGTCTTAGTTGTCATAAGATCTTATCTTATATTTTGTCATTTACTTCTTGTGTCTTGTGTCATTTAATATTGATCACCTCATTTCATAGGATTAACACTTGTCGTGATCTTGTCTAGTCCTATCTTCCACCTTGCCCATATAAGCAAGGCTTCTCTTGCATATTATAATCATCATCTAAGTATCTTATGAATATTGTATTCATATTGTATTATTGATTGATGAAATAGCATCTTTTGTTGTTGCTCCTCTCTTGTGTGTGTGGAAGGTTGTTTGGTGTTGTAGATCGTAGATCATGGTTGCTCACTTCAACATGATATCAAATCTTTGAATCTAGCAAGCCCCTTTCCTCATCTAGAGAGTTTCTGACATCATTTTTTTTCTAGTGTTATTTGAGTTTTTGTATGATCTTATGAATACTTGTATGCTCATCTCTTACATTTTAATACATTGTAGAAAATCATAAAAGTATTTATCAAGATATGTTGATCATATATTGCATATGTGTTTTTTGGTGAGATATGGTGATTGTAGCTATTTTGGCTATAGTGACAATATTTTTTATTGTTCCATTACATTTGGGAGGCTTGATAAAGTCGTATTTGACTTTTATTTCACTCAATTTTGCCACAATTTGCCACATCAACAAATAAGGGTTTGAAGCTCAAATCTAGCAAATATCTTTTTACTAGATCATTTTCAGCGTATATGGACCCTACCATTGCAAGCAATAGGCCAAAAAAAATTAACTATAAATTTTCCTATATTTTATCTTAGGTGTTTGATTGGTAAAAAAATTGCCTTCCATGGTCATACGACCTCTTCCAGCATGTAGGTTTGTACTTTGTTGAAAAAAATTAAAGTGCTTTAGCATTCAACACTTAAAGCGCTAAGGCCAATATGTAAATCGAGGGCCTTAAGTAGTGGCCATATACTACCTAAAAACTTCACAAAACTACCAACAATAATTAAAATACATAATCAAATGTCATTTGAGTACCTAGCACTGGTATTCAATAGTAACCATGACCTCCCCAGCTTCAAACCACAACAAAATAGCTTTCCAAATACCACCAACAACCCCCAACTAGTGTTGTCACCTCTACACTACCATTGTGCCACTTTTGAAATGTTAATTGACATAGCCCCTAGTCATATGGGTGACCAATGCCTAGGTCGGGGGGCTATTTTTTTCTTTTTTGAAACTTTAGCAAAATTGGGAAAATCACCATAACTTTTGATCCAAAAAGTCAAATTTTGGTGAACGAGATATTGGAAAGTTGGTTTGGTGCACTTTCTAATGGTGCAAGTGGTTTTCTCAATTCTTCCTTTTGATGCATTTTATAGCCTATTAAAGTTAGATGTGTTTTTCATCTCCCAAGGTCATAAATTTTGACCATTTCTCTATTTTATGTAATTCTTGTGACATTGGAAAGGTCTTTTAGAGATCTTCGTAACTATCTATACGCTTTTTTAGATATTTTTCCAATTATAGTTTATTCATATTTGTGTGTTTTCACACTTTAGTTGATTACTTGAATGTTTTGGCACCTAAAACGATTTGTTTGCATAGGATGGCCTCATTTGGGTTGCTTTATATGTATTTCTTGATTTTTTCCTTTTTGAGCATTGTAAGCATCTCCTTCATGCACTTTCTTATTTGTAGATGCGTTGAGATAAATTGTCAAGTTATTGTGCATGCTTTTCAATATTTTGCACATTATGTTGTCTTATTTTGTGCTTGCATTGTATTATAAAGTGTCATGGGGGTTATGTAGTGCCTCAGTTATTTTTTCATCACACCTTTGTCAAGTGAGTGTCCCTTCACAACAACAACAAATTTTAGTGATTCTTGCATCATGCATTTGTGCCTTGGTTTGCACACCCTTTTTTAGTTGCAAGTATTATCTTACGCACATTCATAGGTTATTTCTTCTACTTCATGCACTACATGTTGAAACACGATTTCAATGGACCTGTCGTGCCTCCACTACAACAAATCCCTATGATTAGCTCCCTTTTTTGCTTTCACCCACTGTTTTAATGTATTTTTCTCTATTTTTTTAAATTTGGTGCTATTTATCGGGATGACACTATTTTTGGCATTTTTTGCACTAATCAAAACAAGTAGGCACTAAATTAGGTGCTAATTAGCACTCGGTTTAGCGTCGGATTTAGCATTGGGTTTAGCACCTGGTTTAGCATCAGATTTAGCACCGGGTATAGCGTCTAGTTTAGCATCGATTTTAGTGCCCGATTTAGCATCAAGTTTCATGTCAGGTTTAGCACCACATTTAGCACTGGGTTTAGCGCCTAATTATTTTGATCTATAAGGGATCAAGGGTTAAGGGATTAGGGTGTTAGAACAAAAAATCCTTCCCCAATATTCACCGGCCTTCAATTTCTTGCCTACATTTCATTTGCATCAAAGGATCCCTCAACCCTCAACCCTCAACCTTAAACCCTAAACCCTCAACCCCTATACCCTCTACCCTATACATTGGACCCTAATCCTTCAACTATATACCCTCAAACCTATACCCTAAACACTCTACCCTCAACCCTTAATCATCAACCCTAAACCCTTAAACCTTCTACCCTCTACCGGCCTCAACCCTAATCCCTCAACCCTATACCCTCAACCCAATAACTTATACCATCAACCCTATAGCTCCTCAACTCTATACCCTCAATTCTCAACCCTCTACCCTATATATTGGATCCTTAACCCTCATATATCTTTGCCCCTCCCTCCTCTTCTCTCCTTGTCTCTATCTCATGTCTCCCTCCATCCCTCACTCCATCCATCGACCCTCCCTCTCTACCCTAATCCCTCAACCCTAAACCATCAACCCTTAAACCCTTAAACACTTAACCCTAAACCCTAAACCCTCAACATCCCTCTGCCCTTAAACCCTAAACCCTTAAACCGACCTCAATCCAATACCCTCTACCCTCAACCCTCAACCATTAAACCCTTAAACCTAAGTAAAATCTCTACCCTAATCCCTCAACCCTCAACCCTTAGTCCCCTAACCCTTAAACCCTCTTCCCTCTACCCTCTACCCTCTACCCTCTACCCTCAACCCTCAACCCTCAACCCTTAAACCCTAATCCCTCAACTGTTATACCGTCTACCCTATATATTAGACCCTCAACCCTTTACCCTTGGTGTGACTACAAGGGCATAAAAACTCAACTATATCCCTTTTGTACATTTTATGGCATAATACACCTCATTTCTACATCCAATCATATACAAATTTTCCCATGTTTAAGATTTTTGAGTAAAAGATAAAAATAAAAAATAAAGGATAATATGAAGATAATAGTATGATCTTAAATTTGAGAGTTAATAAAATTTGAATTAAATGGCATTTTTATCTTCTTTTCAATTAAAAATTGTAATATTTAATTTGTAAAATATTATAAAATAAATAAATAATAATAAAATTTATATGTTGAATATTAATCATTATTTAGAATTTATTTTTCACAATAATAATATGAATGGCTTGGAAGAAATGCAAGAGGCATATCCATTTTAATTAAAAAAAATCTTAGGGTGCAAGGAATCTAATGTAATATCACAATCACAATCACACAATTTTTTTAAATTATAATAATTAAAATCATAATTTAATGATTAAATTATATATTTAATTCATATTCATTTTAGTTTTATTTAAATCATAGTAATGAGACTTAGAATCGGCTCGAACTCGGCTAGGGTGACTCGACTTGGGACTCGGCGCTTGAACTTGGCATAGACTCGACAAAATGAAAAAACACTAGAAATTTAGATATTTTTAAGGATTTAAAACTTGTTTCAAGCACGCTTAATTGAATAAACCTTAAAGACACAATAACATCATTAAATATAAGCAAATTTGATCACATACACAAGTATACATCAATCACATAAGTATAAAGTACACAAATTGTAGTTGAGTTGCTAAAGGAAATAACACACTTAGATATATAAATATAGTCAAATATATACAAAACTCATGGAATATGAAATCCATGACATCAAATGTTCCAAACAAATATGAAATATCAAAAGATTCAAAATAATAACTAGAATTCTATGGCTCAAAAGAGCTTGCATCCTTCCTATGAATGTGTCTAAGATAGGTCCTAGATGATGCATTAGCCATAATCTCAAGTATCAGAGTGATTTCCCTAATGGGGTTGAGGGGTAATGCCCTTTGTGGGGGTCTAGGTGCAATGCCTCTAATGGGGTCAAGGGGTAGCACCCCTCATAGGGGTTTTGAGGGGTTTGAGCGGCACCTTTGGGGGTTGAAATTCCCCAATGGGGTCGAGGAACCTTTGATAGAATTAGGGGCGTACCGGTGCGGAACGCGTGACAAGTGAGGCGTCCCCTTGGGGGGTTGGGGGCAGCCCGCGGGTCTAGAGGCGGTTTCCCCAGAGGAGGGGTGGGGAATAGCGCCCCATCGGGGGTCTAGGGGTAGCACATAAGGTCAAGGGGCAGCACCCTTATAGGGTCTGGGGTAGCACTGTAAGGTTGAGGGTAGCACCCCCAATGGGGTTAAGGGGCAACGCCCCTTATGGGGGTTTGGGGGCAGCACCCCCAATGGGGTCGAGGGGCAATGCCCCTCACAAGGTCTTGGGGAACTTCCCTAGGTGCACTCCCTATTGCGATACAAGGCAAGGTCAAGGGGCGGAGCCCCCGCCACCAAGTCCAAATTAAGACCTCCAAAACCATACAAAACCTTCATGGCGTACATCATTTTGCATTCGCAATAAGTAAAAAAAAAAAAGTTTTAACTTTAAATTTCATGTAATTTTTTGCACTTTTCAAACCCTGCCTACCAAGTCCTGTTAACGAAACTCGCCTGAACTCGGCCAAGTATAGTACCTATCTTGATTTTCTATAAAAATCATAAAGAAACTAAGGCATGAAATTATATGGTTTTTATTCAAAACCATGGGAAAACCTAAGGCATAAAACAACCTAGCAATGATGACCTAAAGTATTAATCAAGGCACTTTAATTGTAAACCAATGTGATAAAAAGATAAGGGCGAACAAGGGAAACATGAAACCCTAACCACAAAACATCGAACTTCCACATTTCTCACCTCATTTTGCACTTTTCCATTTTTGGAGAACTTGGCACACAACCGCCATGGAAACTTAGGGTTCGATCCTGAAAATCAAACATTTTATGCACTGCTATGTTGATTTGGCATCGATTTCCTTTAGGAACTTAATGGTAAGTTGTTTCTTCTTTGTTCTAGGTCATTTCAACTCCATTTTTTAAGGATTTAGGGCCTCTAGGCCGTAGCCATGAGTGAATTTCTGATGCATTTTTCTATATTTTTTTCCTCTATTGATATCTCATTACCTCGAGCTGCCATGGATGTGCTTTGCTTGAGTTTTGAAGGCCACAGGCATGTGGGTTTTGATGTTTCCTCTCTTCACACAAAAACTAGGTGAGTTTCTATGCTTTCATCTTGTGTATTCTCTTCTTAAATTAGCTAGATTTGAGCATGATTTGAAAGAAAAAGTTTGTCCTCTATGTGGAAACAAAAGAAAAAGTGTGCTCCTCTACCCAGGTTGGCTGCGGCCATACCATTTTATTTCCTCACTTTCTGCAGAAGATAACCTAGTTTTAGGCTCGACCCATGATAGTAAATTATAATACTTATGGAATGGAGAACTTTCCTACATTTTGTTTACTATTTTAGGGGTTTTGAAAACCTTTCATGGCTATGGCCATTCATAATACCTTCTTCATCTTCTAGGTTGGTCTTCTTCCACTTGTATTACTAGACCTATGTTGTCAATATCACCTCATAACATTGTATCACCTTGATTTTCACTATTTAGATAATCTTGAGACTCCTTTAAAACAATTGTACAAGCCTGATATGACTAATCATGGTGATGTATTGGAATGGTACAATCAAGATTTTGATCATTTAGCTTCAGAAAATTAGATTGTAACTCTTTCATATCAATTTGAATAACTTCCTTCTTCATTATCCATGATTTTTCATTACTTGTTGGGTTGATATTTTTTTGTTTTTCCATCAAATTAGATTGATCTAGCTGTTGTTGACCCCTGATTTCAAGCTCAGGATCAATAGTAGACTGAAACAAAAAAAAATCCAGTTTTGTGTTAGCAAAGTGAAACCTAAAACTCAACATGTGGAAAGAGTCTTCTTGTTGATCTACATTCTCAATCTGAAGAATTAATCATAAATGAAACTTAAATAATTGGAAGGGTAAAATGAACCATGAAAACCACATCCAACCAATAAAACAAACTCATACAGTAGCAACAAATGAACTTCTATTTGTATTGATTTGGAAAAATTAGCATTGTTTCAACAATTCTATTTATTTTTAGTCCTTCCTTATCTTTTACAAGAGAAAGTGATTGCATTAATATAGAGAGGCAAGTACATTGAGTTTACAATAAAGGGTGGGGATTAATCCATCACCAAAGGCTTGAATTTAACAACATTTAATGTTTGTGGTTGGGTTGTTACAAACACAATTTTGCTTTTATATTTTAGGAAAAATACAAATTACAACTCTAAACCTTATACAATTAAGATGAAATAGCACCTTCTTGATAAGTCTTATAAGAAAAATCATCTTTTCACTAAGTTGACAAGTCAAAAGGAACATGTGGCATGTTCATGGAGGAGAGGGATACATTTTTGAACCAGTTTGTTAGGAACATATGTGAGCAAGGATCGAAACTAGACATATCTTCTATGTTCAACAACAATCTATTCTTTGTTCTTTTTTGCATTGTATTGTTGAATTCAAGGATCACAAAATAATTCCAAACCTCTGATAATATTTTGTTCCTACTCTTGATTGTCTAACAAGTAAAAGTATGGAATATATCAAAATATTGTTGAATAGATTGGTCATTACCTCAATGAAGCCAAGAATGCTTGATATATTGGTCCATCGTATGTTTCAACAAGATAATAGGTTTCTTTTGAGGCTTCGACAAAACCATTATTGGTATATATAGGTGAAAGGTCAACCTCGTGGGTAGCACAATATTTATTTTTTCATTTCTTTATAGAAAAGGAGATCCTTTAAATTGCAAAGGTGATATTTCTTATGAAAACCTTAATGACCACCTTTTATGAGAAAATGAGGTTTTAGATAGTTATCTAGAGTATCAACATATTTTTTACCTTAAAGAATAGGGATATCTACATTTACTTGTACCATGTATGGTGTTTGGGCTCCAAAATATATATGCATTAGTAAGTCAATAGCAATGAATGGGATTGAACATGCTTTAGAAGTTGACTAAAGTGGTCAATTATCTTGATAATTTCCTATGTGTAATGTTTCTCCAAATCATCACTCTATTGTTGTAAAGCACTTGATTTCATCATCTAAAACATCTTTGAAGTCAACATCTTTGATATGGATTTGTTTTCAATTTGTTGAGATCATGAAGGAACGTAGGGTGAAGGGTCATGAATTTAGAGACCAAGCTTCTTGTTGTTATTCCTTGTGTCAGTGGGCATACAAAATGTAGCAAAGGTTTTGAATGAAAAACTTAGCTACCACTAGGTTATGATATACAGTGAATGCTTGATATCATTGTGAACTGATGCGAGCTTTGATACCACTTATTTGGGGCCTTTCATATCTGAGGGACATGATATTCAAATGGAATAAAATGTATTATAGATAGAAGTTGATGTGAGCTTTGATACCACTGATTTGGGGCCCTTCATATCCAAGGGACAAGACTTTCAAATGGAATCAAATCTATTATAGATAGAAGTAGATGTAGAATGACTAATGTGAATATCAAATCAAAGTGCCTAAACAAAGAAATTAAAAGAATAATTTGATGTCGCACTAGAAGCTTGAAAAGTAATCTCAAAGTTATATTATGCAAAGTTCTATGCAATCTTTGATAGGTTGGACGTAATGCTTATTCATGTATGTCTGCTCTTTAATAGAATACAACAATATACCAATGTGGTAGAGAAAAGGATGTCATGTTAGTTACAAGAAATGCATTTGCTTGCCTACTATTGGTTCATATTCCTTATGTCATTTTTTAGAAACTTTGTAGAATATCTGTATGGAATAGGGCTGACACTGTTGGAGTTGTGCAGTATAGAGCTTTGTTGTAAACATTTTCTTGAAGCTTGTACTAAAGGTGGTAATATGGCATAGTGCGTTGTCGTTGTATTGTGAAACAATCATAGTGCTACAACCTCCTTGATCAAATATGTTTAGAATATTAACCATATAATTCCACCAAGCTCCTTGCAACAACAAAAAGTACACCTCTTTTTAATTTGAAATTTCCCCATAAATAATCTTTTTATGAAGTTATACATTTCTTATGTTTATGTGTTGCTAGAAAGTGAGTTATTATTAAGTAATTGACTAGTTGACAATAATTTTTTCTTATTTTTACATGAGGAGGTGAAGGCTTTGGCTTTCTCTTGGTCAAAAGAGGAATCCAAGCTTTCCTGTGTTGGGTGGAATGATCTTAACAGGATATTAATATGTTTTGTACAGGTTTGTGTTGGAAAAATGGATCAATAAAAATTCTTTTAGTTGTTCACTATTTTCTTTAAGCCACCATAAGATATTTTTACAACATAAAATCCTATAAGCATACTAATTGAAACTTCAAGGTCAAGTGAACAATTTTGTATTAGATTTCTGATTTTGGAACTCGTGAACATTATGTGGCTGAGAAAGATTTTCAAACAACTTTATTATGTTGTGGAGCCAAACAGTTACCATGGCATTACTTTTATATCTACAAAGAAATTCATTTTCACATTATGTGGAAAATCGAGCAAGGGGCAACTAGTATGTAAAACAAATGTTTTTTTTCTATACTTACGGTAATAGCTTACCTAGCATTTGATCATGGTTTGTAATGAATATGGATAGAGAAATAGCAATTAGCACATATGGCATTCCCATAATTTATAAGTTAATAGCTTGGTATATAAAACAAATGTTTGTTTTTTTCATTTTTCCTTTTAAGTAATTAGCACTTGTAGCATCACAACTCACTCAACACTCCACACCTTTACACATGCTCGATTCTTCAAAGACCGCACAAACCAAAAAGTTCGCTCCAAATTCAAACATTCGTGCCAAAGATAGAAATATGAAACCGTTTCAAATATTCTTAAAGAGAAGAAGTCATCGCATAAAATTAGAAAAGCCCTTAAAACACTGTTAATGACTTCATAAATGTCATGCCACAAAAATGAATGTGATTTTATCTCAAATATGGTCGACGCTGAATGTTATTGCTACTACAAGGCACTTTGACTTCTTCCTTAGACAGTGAAATTCCCTCAAGACGTGAATGTGGTTATCATAGCTCTAAACACTCATTTCAGCATGAAGAATGCATCAATGTGTAGCAGAATTTGTAAAGCACTTGTCCCTGATTATGAATGTTTTAGATTGTTACATATAGTTATGGTCAGATTCTCATGATAGATTCCTTTGAAACTTGTGAAAAGTATGTATTTGAGGACCAAATTGAGTTTATCAAGGAATCGGTACTTGAAGGAGAACAAGTACTTTAACAAATTAGCTCATATGCTAATGTTTTGAATTGTATATCAAATATCTTCTTTTGATTTAAATAGTAATAAGATATATGTTTCTTGCTTTGGTTGATTGGACTAAACTTTAGAGAACAAATGGAAAATGTTTTGGAATTTTATATGCATTTTTGTAAGACTATTTTAACTCTACAACATAGATTATGTATTATTCACTTTTTATTTTTTGTTAATTTTCTCATTATTGATGTTTTATCCTAAATGGTATATCAAACTCTAGTTCAAAATCTTTTAGATGAGCCTACTCCCATAGCTCTATTACTCGCTTGACAAATCTTTGAAACTCTACATTGATTTTAATTTTTTTGTTCCTCTCTTGTTGTTCTTCCTCAATTTCATCAAGATCATTCATTGACCTTCTTGCCCCTCCTAAAGTTTGGACCACATCCATTACCTCCACATAAAATTTGACATCCTTGGTCTTCTTGGTTCATGATGGTTGGGCCAAAAAAAAAAATGTGCCAAGGGAATAGAGTATTTATGATTCAAACCTCATGCCTTAGCCATTCCATAGTCCTCTTTCTTTCATTGTAGTCAACACTAACCGAGAACTTCATTGTTTTCTGCTCTTGCATACTATTATTTATATGTCATCTTTTATCAAACTTTTTGATGATCACTTCTCTCTATCTTAGCAAAGAAAAGACAATGACAAGATGACTTAAAAAATTGACTACAAGAACCACAATTGATTGGATGGATACAAGATCAAAAGCCAAATGATGACAAAAGGGAGCAAAAGAGATGAGTTTCATATGGGTACCAACATGAGGATAGGTTGTATCTATTTCCATTTAAGTTCTATATATTTATCTATTTCATAAAAAAAATAAAAAAAATTAACCCAATAAGATTGAATTTCATCATGAATCCTCACTTGCAATCATCAAGCCACTAGAAGGAACATTGTTTCCTTTTATTTTATTCCTGACATAGCAACAACTAAAAATTTTCATGTTATTTTCAAAATTGTTGGTTATTTGATGCTAGCTTAACTTTTCTTGCAATGGTTGTATAGGATGAAAACAATAGCCATATAAAATTCCTTTTGCCCAAGTTCTACTCTCTCAAGGTTAACAATCTCAATCTCACTAATAATGATTACTAATAAAGGTAATTCCACCAACTCTATCAAACAATTTACCATAGGAACAATAAAAGTAGACACTTTAAAAGGAACTCGATGAAAACCAAGCTCTCTAAATGGCATATCTAACTCTAGTTCAAAATATTTTAGATGAGGCTGCTCCCATAGCTTTGTTACTAACTTGACAAATCCTTGAAACTCTGCATTGGTTTTGTTTTTCCTGTCCCTCTCTTGCTGTTCTTCCTCAATTTCATCAGGATTATACATTGACCTTCTTTCCCCTCCTAAAGTTTGGACCACATCCATTACCTCCACATAAAACTGGACATCCTTGGTCTTCTTGGTTCACACCATGATATGGTTATGCAAATGAAAATGAAGCAAAGTAATCATCTCCTTCTCCGCTAGCTGGAAGAATGTATGCTTAATGTTTTGATACATGATATCAGATCTCTTCTACTCTCATGGTTGAATACTAAAATCCATTATGGTGGGCCCCCAGAGTTCCAGTCATCTTTCTTCCTCTTCCACCAAATGTTGGCATATTTTACTAACGTTTATTAGAATTGTTGCATGTTTTACATCATTGGAATGACATGAAATTTTATTATGGTATGTGCACTTTGATATGATGTAATATGATTATGGTTTCATTTCACATGTTGTAATATTAGATATATAATAGAAAAATAAATTATTGCATGAAATAAATAATAAATTTTCATTTTATTTTATTTTTTTTGCAAAACACGGGTCTTCCAAAAGATCAAGATGACCCTCATGATATATAGATCTAGAATATGTTGGTTCTGGTACAGATCACATGGCAGAGGATGATGATGACATAGATACAAAAGACACCAAGGCTGATGATGATGATGATGACGACGATGATGATGATCACGATGGTGATGATGATGATGATGATGACGACGACGATGATGATCACGACGGTGATGATGATGATGATGATGAGGCAGTTGGTGGTAGTAGCCAGTGACATTCATGATCATATAGACTGCATCATAGATCATTGTTGATATATCGTTATGATTCCTCTTTTCATGGTTACTATCATATGTATCATTTTCACGACCTACAGTACCATATTATTGAGTTGTATCATTTTGACATGTATCATTTTGAAATATATCATTTGGACATGTATCTTTTTTACTTGTATCATTTTGAGTTATATAATTTATCATTTTTACTTATATCATTTGTACATGTGTCATTTTGACTTATGTCAACTGTTGGACATGTATCATTTTGACATGTTATTAATCTAGTGGCATATTTGACTCACTTGTTTTGATCTACTTATATAGATATTTGACTCACTTGTTTTAATTATAAATGATGATCATGTTATTAATAATTATCTTGTTATTTAATCATACAAGTTAAATAATTAAATTACTTACTCTATAATAATATGAGTTATTTAAGAGGCATGATATATTTAATTAATTAAATTGAAATAAAACATATTATTTAATTTACTTGCTCTATAATCATATGAGTTATTTAAGAGGCATGATATATTTAACTAATTAAATTGAAATAAAACACATTAAATTAATAAATGGAAGCAAACCAAGAAGCATTTTTAGAAGCAAAAAAGGAAGCAACAATGGAAGCCAAACTAGAAGCAAACCAAAAGCAATCTTAGAAGCAAAATTGGAAGCAAATCTGGAAGCAAAACCTGAAGCAAAACTAGAAGCAAAATCGGAGGTAAACTTGGAAGCAAAACCGAAAGCAATACTAGAAGCAAATGTGGAAGCAACACAAGAATCAAAATTAGAAGCCAAACTGGAAGCAACAAAAAAATTGGTGCTAAACTTGGCACTAAATCCGGCGCTAAATCCGACACCGAAGTGAACATACCATTTTGTGCCGATTTTTGCACCAGTAGAAGTTTTGAATTCATGAACTCAAATACACTAAAATTTGGTACTATTTTAGGCACTAATTGCTTGTTTTGTTGTAGTTCTCTCCCATGTCAATATTATGGGGGGGTATTGTTTGCGATAATGCTTCCTAGGTTTTGCTTTGGAGTGATTCTATGTATCTAGTATTTATTCATGTATGCTACACAAATGCATTGGTTGGTTACCCATGCATTTTAGTGAGATGGAGCACTTACCATATAGATGTTATTGTATTCCTATTTTGTTAAAGTGGCCTTCCATCCTTTGTTGATCAGTGTTCTTTAGATTTTTGGCACTTGGTATTTTTTACTTACAATTTACTCTTACATTGGTTGAGTAGTGTCATTAGGGTCACTCATGCAAAGTCATGTGCCATTTGAATCTTTGACTATCAAATGTTTTAATTTTGTATCATCTAATCATTATTTGAGTAGTGTCATTGGGGGCACTCATGCATATTGTTGTCTTCTTGATCATAATCTTCATCCTAATTTCAGAGGAGGTTATTTAGTTTTAGCACTATAGTAGTCATCTTTTGACAATTGTCTATAAATTATCTATACTTTAGTTATGTTCTTCATGTTCCTACTCCTTTTAGAATATTTTTTCAGAGGATTTTTAGTCCTTCATCCTATATTTCTCTCTTCTAGAGAGGATTTTTCTCCCATTTGGTTTTTATTATTTACTTCATTTGTGAGAGATTGTTAGTACATGGGTAACTCACCAGTCCTTGTTGTTGAGACCTATCTTTTGCATATTGTATTGGTGTTTTCCTCTTTAAGTTGCACTTAAGGGGGGGGGCATTGGTGTGAATAAGGTGTTTTATCTAACTAGTTCACCTAGTAGGTCCTATTCACATGTAAAATTTACTTAGGTCCTAGGGATGTTTCTAGAAGTCTTAGTTGTCATAAGATCTTATATTATCTTTTGTAATTTAATTATTGTGTCCTGGGCCATTTAATATTTGTTATCTCATGTCATAGGATTAAGACACTTGTCATGAGCTTTTCCAATCCCATCTCTCGCCTTGCTTGTATAAGAAAGGTTTCCATGTGCATATTGTAATCATCATCTAAGCATCTTGTGAATATCCTAGTCTCTCACTTCAACAATAATGTTTCATGAAAGTGTGTGAGTTGGAGTGTCACCTTGTTAACAAAACACCATTTGTAATATAACAACTATCTAGTAAATTGTTCCCATAACATTTTGGCATTTAAGTGTGATGCATAGATAGTTTTTCCATGACAAGCAGTAATTGTGCTAGGCCACCTATTATAATTATAGATACTCCACTGAAGCAAAGTTGTTGGTGCAAAAATGCTTCACGTAGTCTACAATCTATCTTTAGAAGCAGTGTTGGCTCTATGAAACTCATCTCATCAATGGGGATGTATTTGATGTGTTTCATGATTTCTTGAAATGTTGTTAGTGGTTGCATTTATTGATTGGAATATTAAGCATTGAATGTATAGCTGAGGCATATATGTTAAATCTAGTAATTTTTATAGGAGCTAGGGCAAGTAGTTGGTTCTTTTTTGTGGTAGTGTAATTTGAAGTGTATTTCTTATGTAAGAATTAAGATAATATTTTATTGTTCCCACAGTTCTTTGAATGATCATATTCAACAATTTCTTCAAGGAATGATCTTTGTAGTGGTTTATAATTATTGTAAGTGCTAGTTTTTATTTAGGTGATAGTGTATAGTTTGGGACATTGAACCTAATGGGCATTTGTTCATCCTTTTTGCATATATTTTTTATATTTATGAATTGAATTATAGTATCATGTAAATGTGAGGTTACACTATGTTGACCATATTTGGTTTGGTTATTGAAATCATGCCCACCAAGTATTTGGAGTTCATCTAAATTGACATTGTTAGTAAGTCCCATTTGTGACAACAATTCTCATTCATTCATTTCTATTGTATGTGTTGAGTTCATCTCATTATCAGTATCTTATTCCTCTTTACAATTAGCTTCCATTTTAGTTGTGTGGTCAATATGCCATTGTTAGCAAGAAAACTAGGGAACAAATACCGAAGCTCTAAGCCCCAAGTACTTTTGAGTGTTGTAGTTTATACCCCAAACTCAATCATATAAAGGGACCAGTGGTTTGATCCAAATAGAACATCAACTAGTTAACCAAAAATAAAAGAATATCACATAACACTATATATATATAATTTTAGTATCAATATATTATTGATATCAACTAAGTATATTCATATATCCTTATATATCCCTTTTACATCATATATATTCTTCACATATCTTTCTCTATACTTTGTATTTTTTTTCTTTATATTCTTACTTACTCTCTTCTTATCTCCCTCCTCTATCATACATATATTTTCCTATACATATTCATCTAAGGTATGGGACATGACCCATCTATCCTATCCCTACGCTACATGGTGTCTCTTGAATATTATTCTCCACGAACTCTTTGTGGTAAGATACAATAGGATTTACTTGACTATGTTTGAACTATTGTACTTTCTTGCCACAACCATCCCTTCTTTCAACTCTACTTGGTGAGGATAATGTCATTATATATCTCCTTTAATTTTGAAAGTGTTTTCGCATTGTGTTTTGGCCAATTGCAGTTGTTGGGTCTAGACTTGGATCTATAGTAGTCACTCTACTTCTAGAAGTGTGCTCAGGATTTAAATATTTTGTGCCAATTATTGTGCTTCCTTCAACACCTCTATGGCATGTGCCAAACTTAATCTTACTACCTCTTTGAGTTGATGTAATCTATGCCTTCTTTTATCCCTTTGATCTTGTAGTTTCTAAAATTGGCCATGTAGTGCTTCTATCTCCACTCGAGATTGGTCATCCATATCTTGCAGGGCATCATAGGTCATTGCTCTTTGAAGTATTTGTATCTCTAACTAATCCGTTTGTGCCTTGATTAAAGCAGTCATTGTAGGCCATTATAGAAAAAAATGGCATATGGCATTGAGGTCCCCTTTTGTATTCTTCAAGGTGTAGATATGTGACTTCAAGGAAGAATGTGTGAAAACACATTTATTTCTTTATTCATCCCTTTTTGGATTTTGGTGCTCTACCTAAAGTTGTTGTATCATAGTATTCTTTTGCAATTGAGTATATTTAATTACCCCATCTATCAAAATTTTGAGTTGCACCATGAAGGCTTGGGATGAATCCCCTTGTAGTTGAGGGGATTGACTTTGTATCTCATTTACCATCTCTTCCAACTGATCAAAGCTTTCCACATGTTGTTTTATGATCTCCTCCCTTGTTGTTTGGTGTACAATATCTCTTAATTACAATTTGTGTAGAGTTGAGATGCAACCAATGTCAACTTGTGATCCTACCATCAAAAATTGAAGTAGTTGTGGAGATGCCACCAGTTGGATTTCCTTTTGTCTTGCCAAGAAGTCCTTGATGAATTGAATAGAAGAAGTTGTGGAGGATGAAGGTTTATTTTACTATGGAGGTTGGGAAGACTACTCTTGCTCTGAAGAAGCTACTTTATATTTTGCTTCTTCCTCACGTAGTTGTTGATATGCTTTTTTAGTGGCTTCTCTTATCTTTGCTTGGAACTTCTAAGTAATCTTCATCTTTTTCATCATTAACTTATCTAACCTCTATTTAGATCGAAGCTCCTTGGTCTATATCTCTATCATCTTTTTCTTTTGTGGAGGTGTCATTGCAAGGGTTATTTCACAAATAGCCAACCCTTTTAATTTCTCCGCTTCTTTGGTTTCTTTTTGCCTTCAATTCTTTAGTGCAGTGGTCAAGAAGTCTAAGAATTGGTCAATTAGATCCTCCAACATTATTTTGGATAGTACCATATACCTTATTAGTGCCTTTTATGTGATCAATTTATTTGGAATTTCCATATTAGTGTATTTTTAAAGCATCGTATCCAAGACTTCTTTCAAGAATAGGTTGCTATATAGTTTATCTTCATCCACTAGTAGTGAAACTTCTAGGATGGATGTGTCCTCTAGGAGGGAAGTTTCCTCCTATGTGATTTTTTCTTCTTCTTCTATATCCACTATTTGTGGGGCACTTCCCTTTGTGCTTTTTCTTTCCTTCATTTTTGCCTTTTCTCCACACTCATTTGTAATAGTGCCTTTGATGGTTCTTCTTCTTTTGATTGCTCTATCCGAGGAGATGCAGTAGGGAGTCTCCTTTTCCTTGGGTTGATGCTTTCTCCTTCCGTGGGTTTTCCAGGAGGAGTGCCTATGTGGAGCCTTTTGGATCTTCGTAGAGTAGATGTACTATGTTCTTTTGTTTCCTACTTAGGTAGACCCCACTTCTCGTGCAATTTCTACTAGTTCTTTTCCAGATGTTCTTTAGATTTATTTTTCACCAAATTATCCATGTGTACTGGTAAGTTGTGAATTTTTTAGCTTGTGGTTCATTGGGGAGACTAATGAGTGTAGCAAAACGTGAGTTGATCTCTGCATCTGTCACCTCGTATGGGAGTTATGGTATCCATGATGTCCTAGGTTCGATTGCCTCCATGAAGGTACTGTCTTTATTGATGAGGAATATAATGTCCTTTAGATGTTTTCAAACCACCTCATAGGATATGTGTTGCCTAGATCTTATAACTTTTGTTGAAGGGATTTGAAGAAACCACAATATGTGGTTGTGTAGGATGTTACATCTTGAAAATGCTTGACATGTTCCTGAATTTGGCTACAACTAGCCAGGTGGTGTCCCAAATCTTCTCGCAAAGGCTGGTAGTTCTTGTATAAAATAAAAGGTGAGACAAATGAGCAAAGTCCAATACCAAAACTAATATTGGGGTTGCTTTGTGTACTAGATGTTGTCCAATAGCTCTTGCCGTAAGACCTCACATAGGTCAATGTTTTTTCCTTCTATTACCATCTAGTAGGTTGCATGAATAGCAATGGTTGTAGTTGAATCCTCTTGGTTTGAATTGTAAACTTTGTAGGTGATGCCCATGGTGGCATACTTGATTTTTGAATTTGTTATCCTTGTTACATTGAGGCTTCTTCCATCATAGGTTGCTCTAGTCAACTTGGTAACTTTTGCATTCTTAATAGCCTTCTTAGATGGGTACTTCTCATTGCACCCATAGGCCTATCACTACCTTGATTGTGTCCTTTTTTATATGCTAGGTTCAATCTAAGTATAGGTATTTAACATGGAAATGACTTAGTATGATGCAAACCCATTCTTCTTATGCAGTGAAGTCTGGAAGCTCCTTCCAAATATCCAATATTTTTCTCTAATATATGTTTATATTATGGCATGTAGTTTTGTGCTTGTGGCTGCAATAGGGTATGCTTTAGAGCCTCAAACTTAGTGTGATCTCTCTCTGTTAGGGGTACATGAATATACTTTCATATATCTTCTATGTAAATTATGTTTGCAGATACCTTTAAAAATATGTTTGTTGGATCTATCTTTATTGACTTATATTAAAATATCTTATATTTGGTCCTAGGCTTCCAAGAAATGTCAACAAGGGTAGGTGTGGCCACCTTTGGAAGCTAGAAATTTATAGTGGAGTGATGGTGGTTTGCTAGGGTTTCACTGGGAGAACAAAAAGTTTGAATGCACAAAAGTTGCAATAGTATAAGAGAGAAATGAGTGAGTGTGAGATATTGAGAGTGACATATTGTATTTATAAATTTTCACTAGGTGAATAGATTAGATGTTGTCATTTTTTCATCTTCCTACAGTTTTCTAACCATTATTTTTCTATGACTCTTTTTTCTTGGTGAGCAATTTCTTACTTTGTGTATGATATACTATAGTTTTGTTCTAACTTTATGATCTGTTAGCTTTGTCTATTTGTATATTTTTTTCAATCCCTTATTTTATATCTTTAGTGTTAGGTTGAGGAATTTGATGTTCAAACTCAAACCTACCCAGTGCTTGCATATGGATTAAAGTGGGTGTGCACTTTGTAATGGCCTTATAGTGACTATTTGCGATTTATTTTCTATTTGCATGCTTAAATATTAGGTATAACCTTTGTTCTTTGGTGGTTATTGATTTTTGGTATTATGAACATATTGACCTTTTAAGATTTTATATGGACAAAAGACACTTGGTCAATGGCTTTTTGTTGGTTTTTTCCTTTTATGATATCCTTCTTATACTTGTGATAGTTTGCAGAGGGATTATGGGGCCACTATGTATCATAAATGCTTTTCAGAGTCCATAAACCTTTCAAGATGTCAATTATTGTTCTCCTTGCATCCATACATTAAGAACTTCATCACCATCTATATTGTCATCGTCACTGTCCAATTCAATTTCTCTAGAGCTATTGGGGTCTTCTTCTTCTTCTACAGTAGGTAGTCTTGAGATAGAGAATAATTATTAGACCTCCCCCCTCTCTTTCTTATTCAACTTCTTTTACATAATTTATACCTTCCCTTTCTCCTAGTAGAATATGTACTATCTTGTTTTCATCTTCTAAATATATTTCTTCTTTTTCTCAAGTCTACTATGCCATTAGAATTGACAAAATATCTTAATCCTAGTAATTCTTTGAAAGCGTTAAAGGGTTCCTTCATCTCAAGGACCTTGAAATATATAATTTGCTTAAGTCCTTTGATGTTTACATTTATATTTTACCATGTTCCCAAAGTTCCCATACTAGAACCATCTAGCAAATTGATATTCAATGGTGTTCTGTCTAACCTGGGTCTACCCAATCTCTCCCAAGTGGTTGCTAGAATAATATTCAGGTTTGCACCTAGATCTACCATCAAATGTTTAACTTTGCTATTATTAAGGTGTGAAATAATTAAAAGAGGACCATTCTTCCAATTTCATTCTTTTGTAATTTGAAGAACTTATTGTTTCTACTTGTTCCAATACTTCCCTAATTGTTTTAATTTGACTAGGAGGTCCTTTTTTGGGCCAAAGAGGCCAAATTCTTCAACATCATAACTTATTCAAAAAAATAGATTGTCATCATTTTATTGTTGTATAATTTGTCATGAATTTTCTACTTCTCTATCATGTTTTTGTTTTCTTAGCCAAAAGTAATCATATTCCTCTTCTCTTGGACCTAATTCCTCACTAACTTCTTCAATTTCTCTTCACTTATTCTTCCTTGTATCAATCCCTTGTCTAGTTAGGACTATAACCTTATTCTTCCTTGTTCTAGACTTCTTCTTTTTCTTTGAATTTTTTGTTCTTCACTAGAATATTCTTCATTTAATGTATTAGTTGACCATTGATCCATTCCTTGACAAAATTGTACTCCTTGCAATGGAATTCTTCAACTTACCCTAGCTCCTTTATGGAATTGTCAATCATCACTTCTTGACTGTGTTGTATTTTGATAATACTATTGTACTTTATCACATTTGAATATGTCATGAGAATCATCTTTGCAAAATTGACATTTCCTCTCATTTTTTTCCCAATACTTTATAGCATAATGGCCTACCTTTCCACAATTATAGCATGTAGCATCACTTCTTCGACGATTGTTTCTATCGCATCCTCTTCCTCCTCTATAGTTTGAGTGTCTATCGTCTCCAATGTAATCTTGTGGTGGGTTGTTTTGAAATGCATAAGCATTTCTATTATCTCTCCATGGTGGTTATTTATATCCTATGTCATATAAGGAACCTTTTGCAAGTCCTCTAACATGTGCCATCTTTCTATCCATCTTTGCATCATAAGTTATGGTTCATGGGGCATCTTGGATTAGGATGATTTACTGCATTCTAGAGTTGAAATTGATTTGCAAGGCAATCCTCAATATAGTGGCTATCCTATTCCTGACAAGTTCTACAATAGAATGAATTTATCTTAACTAATACAATTTTTAGTTCTACATGCAATATTGTTGCAATTCTTTCTCCTTGGGCCTTAGGGAAATCATTTTGGACATGGCCTTCCCTTGAATAATATGTGCACCAAATCTCCTTATCTTTCTTTGCATCACCTCTTGCCAAAATACCATTTTGTATTGTTAGTTATTCTACCGCTAATTGTAATTCTCAAGATTCTCCTTTATGTCATCCTTTTATGGTCCCATACCTAAGCTTCCATGTGGTGCGCCATTATAATCAAATATGTGTAAGTATTAAATATCCTTATGTCTAAGGCTACTCTTATGCCCTTATGTAATTTGGAGATGAACCATTCAATCTTTTGTCATTTTATTACAGGTTCCTCCAATTTATGGCATACTTCCTTGAATCTTTTGTCATAGTTCTTCATAGATTCATCTTCTCTTTGCACTGAATCCCTTATTTTACTAACACTCTTTGTAGGGATGTCTAGTGTTTCAAAGTTTGCCAAGAAATCTTGTTTTACTTCCTCCCAACTTTTTTCATGTTTCAAATAAGTTTTCTTATACCAATCTAGTGCCTCCTTCCTTAATGAAGATACATAGTCTAATAACTTTGGTTTTTCCTTGTCAATGTCTCATCTTTCCCACAAATATTCTAATAGCAATATGTATTATGTAGCCTATGTTATATCTTTTCCAAATACAAGGATTTTTATTGATGATTCCATTTTGTTCTATTTTCTTTCTATTTAGGTCTATGGATTTGTGGACTAGAATATTTTCTTCCTTTTCTTCTTTACTCTCCTATATGTGTGGAGCTTCTACTCTCTTCACTTATCTCTTGCTAACTTTACGTCGAAGTACTCTTTTCCAAGTATCTCTTCCTAATCTACTTCTCTTTCTTCTTTCTCTTTTGTCTCTTTACTTTTCAATGTCTCTTCCTTCAAAATTATTCTACTCTTATATGGCTTAGGGGACGAGTCCTAGTTTGGGGTTTGTGACTCTTCAAAGCATCTCTTTGAACACTTTATTATTTCTTAACAATATTGCATTTGTTAGTGAACATAGTTCTTTGCCCAAATTAAAGCTAATCTCCTCTTCTTTTCCTATTTCTTCTTCCTTTAATTTTCTTATGCTTTTATTAAATAATTATTCCAAATATTCTTCTTGAATAGATAGAACCTTTTCTAGAGTTTTCAAAAAATCATTAAATCTATCATCTAAGTTATCTTTTAGGTTGGATAGATCTAATATTGTAGTAATTTTGAAGGGTTGTAGTAGAAGGGGAACCTTTGTGCTATTACAGGATCCTAACAACAACCTTCTAGATTTTCCATAATCATCAATGTTCTTCTTTAAACTGGTTATTACTTGTTTTTTCATTTTTCCCAACATTAATTTGATTTCTCCGGGGTCTTCCATTCTTCTCCTATATTTTCCTTCTCTTTCCACTTGACAATACCCACCTTGGCACCCTCAATTCTCATCTTCTCCACAATTTTTATTCTTATGTGGTGTCTTTCTTCTCTTTCAAAATTTTTTCTTTGTCTTCTCTCCTCTCTGTTTGGTCTTTCCATGTTCATTTTTCTTGCTAATTTAATTTTCTCTTTAATCTCTCTCATGTTTTTCTTATCTCCTTTTGCCATGAGTGTGGTTGATTTGGGATTATATTAGTCCTTTATTATTTCCCATGGTATTTACTTGGTACTTTTCTCGTAGGTCACATCTCTTCAAGGATTCCTTTTGGAATTTCTCCCCTTTTCCATTCTCCATCCCCTTGGTGCCTAACCCCCTCTCACAAGTTAGATGCTAAGAGAATAATTCCACAAATTTGTATATTTTCCTCATTTTCCTTTCTTATTTAAAGTCCAATGTTAAAATTTTGAAAATATAAGTAGTTTTGTCCTTTATACAACCTAACCAGGGTCCTGATAATAGAACCAATGTTAGAAAGAAAAGTGGGGAACACAAATCAAAGTTTTGATACCCAAGTACTTTTTGAGTGTTGTAGTTTATACCCTAGACTTAGTCATATAAAGGGAGCAATGGTTTAATCCAGACAAAACATCAACTAGTTAACCAAACATAAAATAATATCACATAACACTATACTAATAGAATTTTGATATCAATATATTATTAATATCAACTAAGTATATTCATATATCCTTATATCTCCTTTTTACATTAGATACATTCTTCACATATCTTCCCATATACTTTGTATTTGTTCTTTATAATCTTACTCTCTTCCTACATCTATCCTTTGTCATGTACACATATTTTCCTATACATATATCTAAGGGATGGGACATGACCCATCTATCATATCCCTACCCTGAATGGTGTCTCTTGAATCTTATGCTTTGCGAGCTCTTTGTGGCAAGATGTAGTAGGATTTACTTGACTATGTCTAAACTTTTATACTTTTATGCCAATAGTCATAAATCATATTTGTTTGTGTTCATTTGGTTATAATTTGTTATTATTTTATATTTAGTGAAACCTATGTCTATTTGTGTCTCACGAAAATACTTGTATAAGGGTAACTCGCTCAAACATAATGTTTTTAAATGTTATGAGTATTTTTTTGGATTAGTATAAAACTTTGGGAAAACATAGACAATTTATTTTTCTTTCCTCTCTTTCCATTTACATCATTTGTGGCATGCAACATGTTAGGGCTTTAAAAAAAATAGGGTTTTATTTTTTTTGTAAAATCTTTTTGGGGCCCTATTTTTATATGATTATATATTAAGGGATTGTTTCATTTGCTAGTCTTTTCCCTTTTAACCTTCTACCTTGGCTCAAAAAGTGAAGGTCTTTAATTTTTTCTTTATGGATGATTTTGGAAGGTTATAAAAATCCCCCAATGTCTAACATACTAACAACCAATAAATTTCAAAAGAAGGCTCTCATTATCTTTGTTAGAAGTTTGGGCTAGTTCAAGAACCACTCTAGTTCCCGAAATGGGTTAAGTGCTAATGTCAAATATTGAAATGTTCAAAGGAGGGGGTGAAAGATAGACAAAGTAAAGAAATGGAAGGGCATTTAGTTTGTTTTATAGTGTGTTAAAGGTGGTTTGAGAACCACATAAGGTTCTTCCGACAAAGATAAGCAAGAAAATGTTTTATTTGGTACAGTTTGGGGTGGTTTTAAAACCACCCTGGGTTGCCAAAATTAGTTTGATCGCCATTATGTTTCACCATCAATGAAAATAAAGTGAAAGGGTGCAAGTGTTATATTTGTCAAACATTTCCTATTGTTTTAGAACCATCCCCGCATGCTGACATGGTTATGTTTTCATGTGAAATATCTAACAAGAGAAAGAAAAGGTAGAGTGTCAAGAATGGCAGAGTTTTGAATTGGTTTGTAAACCACTCTAAGTTACAAAAATTGGTTCAATCATTGACATAAAAGGGTGGAAGAAGAGAAATGAATTTTTCAATGAATTATTGTGATTTGTGAACCATGTCCAAGAGTTGACACAACAAGATCTTGGTGAATGAAATATATTTTTTCATAATCTAAGGTGGTTTTATAACCATATCCCTAGCCCAACACACTTCCAAATGTGCTTCATGGTGTGTTTTTCAAGATTCATCCTTGGTTTTAGAACCACACGGGGTTGCCAGTGGACCTCAAAGTGCCAACATGGTTTTGTTTCCCATGTTAGGTATGTTATGTTTTTAGAAGTTTGTGGCAGTTGTGTAACCACCTCCAAGGCTTGACATAATTTCAAATTTTTCCCACAATGTCATCAACTATTTAGAGGCCAATGTCTAAGAAAGGAGGAATATAATAGACTCAATCTATGAAGGAAAAATACATGAAGAAAACCTAGCATTAAATTAAAATCATTTTAAAAGGGTTTTGAGTGCCAATTTATTTTACTCACCCACCTACCCACTATTAATATAAGGGAGCTCTCAAAGCCACCTTTCCCACCTTGTATAGTTGTCTTTCATCTAAGGCACCATTCTAGGCAAGAATGATTTTATGCTATTTATTTGATATAGCTAGGGTATTGAAAATTAGGATTTTTCCTTGCTACTATTAAATAGGAAGTTTTGGCTCATTTTCTAGGGATTGGAAAGTGTAAAAACAAAAGTAGAATGGAGAGAACAATCAAGGGTTGATTCTTGAAAGTAACAAACCAATTTTTAGAGCATCAATAAGGAGTAAAATTCTATATAAACTACTACAAAGGTTATTAGACACTTGTTATTTAGTTTCATTTCACCATTGGTGTATGAACAAACTCAAAAAATATATCTATTGTGAGATATTTTCTTCAACACACTTGTTGTGAATGTAATTTTCATTTGATGAATGTGACAACATTATAATCTTGTTATGTCTTTGTGTAATATATCATTTCATCTTTACATGTGATTTTGTGTAACTCATTAATGGATAACTAAGTATGTGAAATTGGTAACACTATATTTTTATGCATTTAAATACTCAAGTCAATATGTATTTTTTAACCTTCTCTTGTTATTCTCCCCTTGTCATTTATGACTATAGCCCTTGGATTGAAAATGATCTAGTCTATATTGTGTCCAATCAAATAATAATTTAAAACTTTTAAATAATAAATTATTAGAGTAGTAATTATAGTTTTGATCCCAACTTTGGTAGTTCACATTTTTATAGCAAACAAGGCATAAAATTATGTGAATCATTATCAATAGCTCGCTTTGTAGATTATGTTCATTGTCCCCACCTTTCCCTCATTGCAATGGTAATGAAATTAGTTATATATAGAGGTATTCAAGATAGCTAATTGTTCTTGGCTTAGTGATAAATCTTTGGAGTCAAGTCAATATTTTGGGTTTAACTATCACCATTTTTAGTTACCATTTTGTTTATCAAAGCTCTAGGAACATCCTCCTAATTCTAAGTTGAGCTAAAGGTGAAAGAGAGAAAACCCACTCTTGTTGAGTTGATCCTTTACCCTCCACGGTCTATGGATGAGTAGGTTTCACCTTCATGCTAACAACCCTAGCCTTGAAAGTGAGATTTTATTTTAGGAATGAGCAATGGTTTTAGGAAAAAACATAATGGTGTTATTACCAAGGATTAATTATTCATTGTTAAGTTGTAGGTGATTGGAAACATTTTTAAAAACCTCAACAACAAAAAAAATGTATCTATACATTTTGGTGTGTGTTGAAGTTGGTAGCTCATCAACTTATGCTAACAAAATGACATAGTTTTCAAGGAATGTTTGTGAAGCACGTTAAATCATCACAAAATAATAAGGATTTATGTGTTTGCTACAATTGGTTTTAATTGAAGCAATATACATTTATCAAGAAATTTTTTTTGGAAGTGGTAACTCTATAGGACTAACCTAGACTCATTATTA
Source organism: Sequoia sempervirens (assembly GCA_007258455.2). Lineage (NCBI taxonomy): Eukaryota > Viridiplantae > Streptophyta > Pinopsida > Cupressales > Cupressaceae > Sequoia > Sequoia sempervirens. Next base: position 30,205 of record VDFB02342559.1, on the reverse strand, counting down.
TCAAACAAACCTAGTAATAGATAGAATACAATATGGAAATCAACTTGTGCATGAAGGTAATTCACATAATGCAAGTAACTAGCATGCTAAGTAGAAAACAAAATATGTAATCAATTTTTATAGATCGAATGATCAAGAGCAAGAAGGTATCTTGAGTAGAAGCAATGCCTTTGTTGACCTAAGAGGCCAATATCAATATACCTCTGATGACTCAACTGATTAATTTCTTAGAAGGAGAAGAATTAATGTAGATCAGTATGATGTGAGATGGAAAAATACAATGATTAGTATAACAGGTAGGGATCAACCTAAAATATATATGTAAGAGCATTTGACATACTTGATCATGGTATGGAAGCACGCTAGATTGACTAGCAATAATTTTTACCTACAAGTCTCAGCATGATTAGACCTTCTGTGATGGTGATTAGTAGATATAGAGTGATAATGATGAAAGAAAAATAATCTCAATGGAAGAACTTGAGTTGATTGATTAGTCCATAAGGAGTCGGGAACTTCAAGTTGAAGTTAATAGAATAGCTCATGCTCATGCTCATTTTGTGCAACAAAAAGAGGTAACTCAACAACACATACCTAGGCCCCACAATCAAAACTTCTAGAACCAATAAGGAGGAGATGTCTAAAATAATGACCATCATTCTTGTAGGAAAGCTCAAATATTTGCACCATTCAAATAACCTTTGGGAGTTGAAAGGTATAAGCAATTATATTTTTTTGGCATCCTAAATTACCCAAACCCAATCTCAAATAAAATTAAAGGAAAGATTATAAAATTTTAGGGAAATAATGTAGTGATGGGAGAAGAGAATTTGAGGTACTTCATAAATATCACTAATGAGTATGAGATAGATGATGAGGATGTAATGATGAGACTATCTGTACATTCTCTAGAAGAAAGTGCAAAAGAGTGGTACACAAACCTCTCAAACAGTAGTATAACTTCTTGGAAAGATTTAGTTGGTTCATCCTCACCACGAGAAAGGTATCTCAACACCTAAATCCAAATGAATCAATGTGTATTGCTTTATATTATGGTGATTTTGATTCAAATAAGGGTATTTTTAAGAGATTAAAACCCCCCAAACACTCAAAGAGGCATATGCATTAATAATCATTAACATTGAAAGAAATATGAGGACATCAGGTAAGCAGTTGAAAAGAGTAGATATAAATTATCATAACTGGATAGGATAGATATACACAAGCCCCTTTCAACTAAATATAAATTGGATAAGCTGATGGGAGCCATGAAAAACCTATCCCGTAGAGTTGTACGAAATGAGAAAAGGCTTCCACCTTAGGGTACAACCACATATTTCAATAAAGGAAAGAGATTGCACAATAGGCCTTATAATATTGATTGGTCCAAAAGATCGCATCAAAATGATAGGAAAGATGATCTAAAGTGTGTAAGCTTCAGGTAACAAGACAAGGACACATTGGATCCTTTAAGGAGAGAGCATGAAAATATCTATGAATAAAACATATGGTGTGAATCTTATTTTCTTCCTCATGATCATTTGAATTATGTAGTTGCACTTTCCATGAGCAAGGATGAATATTTCTTGAATGAGGAAGGTGGTGTCGAGTACTATAAAGGGAATATTGACCAATTTGATCAGTTTATGCATAGTCATGTAAATGATGAAGCATGTTGGGACAGTTTTGATGGAGATGATCAAGTTTCCTAGTATGACTATAATGTTGATCCACATTAGTGTGAGCTTCCAACTCATTACATTGAGAATTTGAAGGCTCTCATGAAGTAGAAGTATAAGAGGACAAGGCCATCAAATGAGGAGATCAAAACCCTCGCTAATACAACAATAATTTAGGTCCAAAGTGGTTACCAAGTGAGAAATAGTATGTCCTAGTGAAGGGGTAGTGAGCTAGTAAAGCATATGTAACCACTCCTAGGATTGATGTTGGTAAGAAAAGGGTGAGTGCTAGTGATATAAATAATCTCCTAGCCAAGAAGTTCACAAAAAAATAAAGAACTTGAAATAACAATAATAAAAAAATTACATACCCGAAGTTTAGAATCAATAAGTGCAAAAAAGTGGTACTATTGTTCATAAGGAAGAGTTTGTCCATAATAGGGAATCTAGAAGTGATAAAGAGGTGCTCCCAAACCACATAGCTAGAGGTATTTAGGCTAGAAAGGAGGTGAGAGATAATACTACTATTCCTCTTTAAATGAAGTGGGGCCTTGCATTCCTAATGTAAATGAGTCAACTATAGCACTTGGGGTACTTCTACCAATATACGCTCCAATTGATGTAGCACAAATATTGAGACAAGTAAAAATCTCATTATCGCTGTGTGAGGCTCTTATAATTTTGGAGCACAAGACAAAGCCTATGTCTTTCATCTATGTTGTTGTGCCTAAACAATCAATTAATGTTCCAAATGAAGATAAAAACATAGAAAGTGGGGAGAGCATTGAGGTATCCTTAGGACTTCTATTACAAATAGTCTATTGAGTGTGGGTCCCTTTTTTACCACTCTAATAATGAATGAATGGTTGCTCCATAATTGTATGCTTGATTTAGGTGCCTCCAATTATCTCATGCCACTTCAAGTAATAAATGAACTTGGTCTACAAGTGTCAAAGTTCTAGATGGAAAATGTTTTTATATGGATTATAGAGAGGTGAATATCATCAAGATGGTGAATAATGCAAAAGTTTAATTGGTTGCTTACCGTAACAAATCCTTCTTGATAGATGTTATAATAGTAGTTTTCCCTCCTAAGTGGGGTATGTTATTATCTAGAAAATGGAAAACATCTATTGGTGGGATCATATATATAGATCTTTCATATCATGTGGATTTTAACTTGAAAATCCATGAGGTGTTTGAATGAGGTAGCTTCCCATTTAACCCCTTATTTTACAAGTGTTCTTGGTATTTTGCGTTTGTAGGTGAATTTTAGAGAAATTTGTGAAGAAACAAAGTTCCATTTAAATAAGTGATGATAAGGTAGAGAATAATCTCCCTATAAATTTAAGTCTGAACAAGGTTATCAAATTTATTCTCAAGTAGGATTAGGCTCCAACCCAAGCACATAACAAGACTTCTCCTCCAAGTTGGGTCCTAGTATAAGTGTAGTGTAGGAATTTTCCTCTAGCCTAAGTGTAGATATCATTACTTCTCCCCCAACCTAGGTGTAGGGTAGAATTTCTCCTCCAACTTGGGAATTGAGTAGGGATTCTTTATCTTAAATGAAAGGCAAAAGTTATCCTCTTGTTCCTTGGCATCTCAAAATTAGATTTTTAAGAAATTTAGTTTGGTGGCTCTTGAAGGTCTCTTGATTATATTTTTTTGGGTCCCTAGTCTTGAATGCAGTGTATCTTTCTCAATCAATTTTTCTCTCTCACGATGTATTTAATCAATTTGATATATATTTTACCATTTTACCCCATTCTTGGTTACTTTCATAACAAGTATTCTTACCAAGTCTTGATCAAAATTTGATTTTGAACACACGGAAAAATTTGATTGCCCCATGATCTCGATGCCTTATCCTTAGAGCAAGATTTATCCTCATACTTGATATAGAAAATACTTGAGCTCCAAAATTGATGAAATTTAGTCTATAGCCTATCTAGATAGTTCTCAACCTAAATCTAATGGTTCCCAATATTTTGAGGCGCATCTATATCCATTTCTTTACTATTTTGTACTTTTTTTTACTAATGTCACTACATTATTTCTTTCCATTATTTTCAAATGCATATCACAACCAATTATTAGACCAAAACTCCATTTTAGGTGTTTATGGTATTGAAAATATTTAATTCAATTAATCTTCATGATCACATTTATACTTAACAACACCAAGTTAAAAATAGAGAAAGAGATCACCTTTCCCATATTTCACCTCCTTCATGAGATTTTCATAGAATTTAAAGCATCATTAGGTTTTCCTAAGCCTCTAGGACACAATATTTTTTATTATTAGTTTCTTTGTCTTCTTGTAGAACATGCACACATTTCTCTACATGACCTTGCTCATGTGCTTTATCTAGACATTAAGAAATCAATGACTTGATTTTCCACACCTAAATAAAGTCTCACTAAAGCCTTTTCCATGGTATCTATTTCCTCTTCATTCACCTTTCTTGGAGGTACGCCAATCCTTTGAGATCTATGCATTATTGTTGGACTTGGTAGCTTCCCTTTATGCATATATTTTATTTTTTCCACCTTAGTTTGTGTTGTCCAGAATTTGTTATCTTTGAGCCAAGAGATTTTATGCTTCCCCTATGTAATTAATCTACACCAAAGAAATCTCCTTGGATTGAGGTACACAAACCATTTCACACTTAAAGACTTTATCCACATCATCCTGCACATGATCAACACAAATACTAGGTTGATAAAAACTCATCAGTATATTCCTCCATAGATTACTCCCACTGGCATGAGTTATGGAGTTTCTTAAACAAATTTATTGTGTAATTTGTAAAGCATAAAGTTACTCTTCATCACGGTGACTTTACAACCCCATTATGAGATCTTTTGCATTTCTCTTTGCACAGATTTTTTGGAGTGAACCCCACCATGAGGCAACATAATCATTTAGCTTAGTGGAAGTATACCTAATGTGCTTTTAATCCTTTATTAACTAAAAATCAAAATACATATCTAGCTTAGTGATCTAGTAAAATATTTATTTGGATTTAAGTTGCTTGAGCAACTTGAGAGATCAAATATTAGTTTGCTCCCTACCTTCACCAAGGCTATAGAAAATATTTCTTATGTGTCGTTATCTTTTTAACTTGTAGCATCACATTATTGTGCTCAACAATCTATTCTCTCATCATCACTAATATCCTCATTCACAATCACTCATCACCTCTATGTGGTCTTGATCACTTTAAGGCTTGCCTAAATGCAATTTAGTGTTTTAGATATATTATTATCATTTGGTGCTCTTTGGTTTTAGCCACCTCTCCTTAAAATTTTTTGGTCCATTTGGATTTTAAACCACCTATAATACAAAACTTGCACATTTTTTTAGGTTCACACAACACAAATCACCTCTTTTAGAACTAGCTAACAAATGTACATACTACATAAAACAATAAAAATAAATTATTACGGAGACATAGAAATATGTAATTTTCTTCACTTATATAAGAACAATTGATTACAAATCATATGCTACCCATTCACAATAATATTACAAACATGTAGAGACTCTTCATGTAGTGAATTAGTTCTCTTTTTAATGCTCTAACGGGATAGAAGGAATGAAACAATTCATGAGCTTCATCTATCTAAATTGATGTCAACCTCTTCTCTTATTCTTTGGAATCTAAAGTTTTGTAAATAAAATAAGGAAAAATTATTAGAAACTCTTGGTTCATCATCTAAGAATGAAAAATTATTAGTACAACCAAAACAAGAATGAGTTCCAAAACTTAAAGAATCATGTTCACTAATTATTGGTCAAATCAAAATATTTCCTAGATCATTAATTGTATCATTATATTTCAACTACATTGACATAATCAAAAGCACACGCACAAATATCCCTTGTAGAAACTTCAAACACAAAGCATGAAATATGAAGTCAACTATGCCATCAAATAAGCATGTGCACATATATCACATCACATGCATAACTACATTATTAAGTGTAAAGGTATATGATTATTGTGAAATCAAAATATTCCTTCCATATAGAAATATTTTTCATATGACCCCTTCTACATGAAACACAGTACTTGCATGGAGTTAAAGGCGATGCAAAATTGCATGACATATGAGTGGCAATTGCATCGACATTATTAGTTAAGATATTGATTATTTATGCTTATTTTTTATATCTATTTATCTCTATTAGTATTTTTCCATATATTCCTTACCATATGAATGATAGAAGGACACTTTGAGTGGCATGTGTTGACACAAGAGACTCTGAACATATGTTTTGTGATTCATTATTAATTATTGTGTTGTTTATGCCTTTTTATTTTTTATTGTTTCCTATGGGTTTGTGATGATTCCAATCATGAAGCATTTTGAAACCACACCTATATTTTTGACCAAAAAAATAGTTTATATTCTTTCTATTTTTATTTTCCTTTTTGACTATGTCATGCATTTTGTGAGACTCTTTCCCTACATCTCCCATTATCTTATATTTCATTTTTCACTTTAGCTTTTTTATTATGCAATGTTTGTTGCCATCCTCTTCTTATTATGTCTTTCATTCTCACTTACCGTTCTATATTATGTCTAATGTATTATCCTATTTTCCTTAGATGTCATATTTTGTCCACTCAAGGGAACCCTCCTTGTAGTTATTTTTGTTAATGTCCTTTCTTAATTAATTAGCTTATGTGGGACATACCTTTATTTTCATGATAAGGAATAGCTTTTTAATAAAGGGGCCATGGTCTAATAACAACAAATAAATTAATAAACAATATGAGAGTGTGGGTTATGACAATAAATTAATGAGTTATGAGTTGGTATTCATGAAAAAGTGGGGGCTATTTGAGGAAAATAATCTCATTGATATTTCAATTGCTATTCTTGAAAGAGAAATTGGGGTATTGAGAATTTGTGCCTTATTAGTGTAGACATCCAAATTTGACCACTCCCATACGGTCAAATTTGTTTATTTCATATTCCCCATCAATATTAATTAAATGATTTATTTAATTAATATTTCCCCTTTGCCTAAGATTTCTAAAGTATTTAATTTAATAATTAAATACTTTATCTTTCATCCTTTCTTTTCTAAATTAAATAAATACATCAATTTATTTAATTTAATCATTTAGCCTTTTGATTTTAAATCAATTTTAAATTCCCTCTTTTCTCTCTCCTTGTCACATCTTCCATAATCCTCTTCTAATTTGGATTAGTTTAATTAATCCATGATTAAGATGTGCACACCTTTAATCAAGATTAATGTCACATCCTCCATATTTGGCCACTTCTCTAATCCTTCATTAGTCTTCTTAGTCACCTATTTACACAACCTTAATCTAATCCTAATGCCATTTTTGGTATCCCTCCAAGTCAACCTATCATAAGTACTTTCTTTATTTAGTCTTGACCTCTTCCCCATGTGAATTGAAAATTCACTTTTATTCCTTTAATGCTCCCCTCTTCCCCATGAAGGTTGTTGGGAAATTCTAAAACCTCTCGTAGGTCACATCACTCACATGGGGACAAGGATCTCCTTTGTGAGGACCTTGTCTTATCCCCAATGTACTTCCAATCATGTGAATTTAAAATTCACATTTATTAATCCAACACTTTTCTCTTCCCCATGATGATTAGTGAAGAATTCTAAAATTCCTCACATGTAAACATCCTTGCCACATAGCGACAAGAACTTCCTTTTTGAGGAAATCTTCCCCTAATCCAAAGGTACTTGCAAATACCTCCACCTCACATGTCCTCTCTCCACCTCACATGTCCTTTTTCCACCTCATTTTCCACATGGCAAGATGCGAGGGCTTGTGAGTTCTCAACTCACCACAACCCTCCATCTTATCCATGTTGGCTAAATCCTAGCCATTCAATTCTCTAGAGATTCTTCCCCTAAAATAGAGGATTTTGTCTCATTTTTCTCATAACACATTCATATTCACAATTCAAGCTCAAGCACAAGCACTCTAGCAATATCAAGAAAAAACATTCAAACACTTGCATTTTTCATCCTCCAATTGTTGCACGTCAAGATTTCATTGCATTCATTTCATACATCTATCAAAAAACCCACATCCATTATTGCATTCTCAATCCAATCAACAACAATTTTTCATATCATTTTAGCTTATTTGCCATCAAGGAGCACACAAATAATCTACATCAAAGGGCCAACCAAAGGATCAACTTGAACAAGGTGTAATCTTTTTTTGTTCAAGTTCAACTAGGCTTATATTGAGGTGGTGTTTTGTGTATTTCTCCTTTTGAATTTTCTTTGATTTTGCATCATTTAGTGTAGGAAATCATGTTGCACACATTTTTGGCATGCCTGGTGAGACCCACAAATGGGTCTGTTATTTTCATGTGCTTTGTTGTTTGAAGTTTTGCAGGTTTAGGTTGCACAGAGGCAATTCTACTGCTAACAGGGGCAAGCCTACCTCTCAAACGGGCGATTTTGCAATAATAGGGGTGATCCTACAGTCAAGCTTGCCTTGAATAGAGGCAATTCTACACTTGCAAAATTTCCCATTTGGCAAACAGGGGCAAATCTGCTCCCTATTTCTCAAACATGTGACCTTGCTCCTGACTTGGGTGAGCCTACTTACAAAAAGGTGAGCCTACCTCTAAATAGGCGATTTTGTTGTTGACAGGGGTGAGACTACCTCTCAAATAGGCAATTCTGACATTGACAAGGGCAATTCTGCTATCAACAGGGGTGATTTTGCTTTAAATAGAGGCGATTTTGAGGTAAATAGTGACTTAAAGTTCATTTTTAGAGTTTATTTCTTATTTTTTTTTAAGGACTGACCCCCTAACCTATTTTGTTGGTGAATGTGCTTAGTTTTACTAATATTTGTGCAGTTGTTTCATATTTATCCAAGGCTGAAGGATTAAACTACTAACTTTTTCTTGCAGGACGAGCGAGCCAAGACCTTTAGTTAGTTTTGCTTGTTTGTTGCTTTTCATACTAATTAGGCACATAGAACTGATTAGGAGGGGTCAAATATTCTTATTTGTTGTGCTTGTTAAGTGGACTATTGATGTATCCAATCCCCTTGCACCATTTGGTGATCTTGGGTGAAGAGAAATCGTAGTCCACTTTAGTCCTTTGTGTTACCCAAGAGATACTAAAACGTATAAGCTTTCCCCTTGCACTTCGTTCGAGCCTGAGGACTAGCCAAAAATCTCTAGTGTCTTCTTTTAGTGGGACCCGCTTGAGGATTTCATCACCCCAAGGGACGATCCTGACCACGTGTTACCGATGGGGTATATAAAGGGGGGAGAGCCAAAGCTTTACCCCAATCTAATCACGTCATGTCTAGCGAAGCGTCGAAGCTAGGGTGATACCTAGATAAGATGTGAAGAGTTGGTCCAAGTTTCTAATACCTCGTTGGGGCTTCTAACTCATACCTGTGACGAGCTGGTGTTCACGGTTGTGCCTCATGTACCGTGCGTATATTGAGGACTCCCTAGATCACCTTGTTCGACCTAGTTAGAGGACCGTGTTGGCCATACCCTTTTTACTAATTTTAGGATTGTGTTATTTGAACCATCTTCTTTGTGCAAAACTAGTGCATGTCTTTTTGGTCAAGTTAGCCTTTGCCTTCTTCTTATTATTTGTTGTGTTTTTGTCCTTTTCCTTAGCTATTTTTCATCCAAGTCCAGTCCAAGTCTATTGTTTGGGTGAGTTTGCCTTTGTCAAGGGTGAACTTGCTACTATTTGGGGCGAACCTGTCGTCCACAAGGGTGACCCTGTCTTTTGTCTAAGTTATTTCTCGGTTGGTTCTTGTCAAAATTACCCATTCTCCACTGAATAAGCGAGCTTGTGCCCAGGTTGGGTGAGCCTAACACTGAGTTGGGTGAGCTTGACACCTAAAGAGGTGATTCTGCTCTTTGTTTGAGTCATTTTGTTAGTTAAACAACCCATCACATTCACCAGTTTCATCAAAAGGGGTGATTTTGCCACTGTTTTGGGCGATCATGCTTCATACTTGGGTGATTGTGCTTGTTGTTTCAATCTCTAGAGTCATCATATTCACCCATCCCCTAAAAATAGGTTATTTTGCAACATAATTAGGTGAGTTTGCACTGTAAACAACCAATCTCGCCTTTCATTCAGTCATTTTGTTTGTCCATTTCTCGTTCGGTTAATCCATTTGTTAGTTCCAAGAGTCCGTTTCTCCATTTGGAGAGTCCTTTTCCCTATTCAGTGAGTCAATTTTCCCATTTTGAGAGTCTGTTTACCCATTTCGAGAGTTCATTTACCTATTCTGAGAGTCTATTTCTTTGTTTAGAGAGTTTGTTTTCCTGTTCGGTGAGTCCATTTCCCCATTAGGTGAGCCTATTTTCCCGTTAGGGGAATCCATTTGTCCATTCGAAGAGTCTGTTACCCTATTTATTGACATCGTTTGATCATTTTCAAATTTAGACAAGTCTGAAAGCTATTTAGTCGAGTCTGTCACCTATTTGGGCGACCCTACACCCTGGTTGGGTGATTGTACACACTGTTTAGGTGACCTTGCATTCTCATTGGGTGACCTTGCACCTTGGTTGGGTGACCTTGCACTTTGGTTGGGTGATCTTGCACCCTAGTTGGGCAACCCTACACCCTGGTTGGGTAATTGTACACACTGTTTAGGTGACCTTGCATTCCCATTGGGCGACCCTACACCTTGGTTGGGCGACCTTGCACTTTGGTTGGGCGATCTTGCACCCTAGTTGGGTGACCTTGCACCCTAGTTGGGTGACCCTGCACCCTGGTTGGGGGACCCTATGCCCTAGTTGGGCGATCTTACACCCTAGTTGGGATATCTTGTACTAGTTAGGTGATCCTGCACCCTAGTTGGGCGACCCTACACTGTGGTTGGGCAACCTTGCACCTTGGTTGGGTGATTTTGCTCCCTGTTTGGGTGATTCTGTCACCTATTTAGGCGAGTCTGATCTTTTTCTAGAAAGCTAATCTGTTGTGATCCTAAAAAAGTTTGTTGTTTTCCAAGCCGTTTGCATCTTTCCTTCATCTGTAATCTTCACTTCAATCCATCTGCATTTTCCAAAGGTCATTCGTTTATCATTTGAATCATATAGGTACATCTTGAAACATCTCTAGGTTGCATATCCATCATTGTTTTCTCGATCCAAATCTCCTAAAATTTGTTTAGAGGTTATTATCCAAATTGGCCTACGTGTTTGAAATCAATCGTCATCCTACAACATTTTCTTGGGATAATAATTCATCCTGTGTCAATTATCGTATTCGGCCTAATCAATCCACTTCCATCTCAAGTTGGATTCAATGTCGTAATCATCTATCCATCCTTTAATTTGATCAATCAACACCTAAAGTCACCTAGGGTGATTTATGAACTTGGTTTAGAATTCCTTTCATCATCTTATCTTATCCATCATCTAATCTTATCAATCATTTCATCAATCAATCTTATCCAATCTAATCCAATCACATACCTATCCAATCATCTAATCTATTGATCCCCCATCTAATCTAATCAATCCTTTAATCATCACTTAGGTCATCTTTGCATTACATCTTAGAGTCTAGAATCATCTTAATCTACCTGGTAGGTTTGCACTTTCATGCCCGTTTAAACCCAATCATAAGAAAAGAAGCAAATGGTAGAACAAGCCCAAGGTTCCCAGCCAAATATCCCTCAAGATCCCAACAATGGTGCAAATATCCCCCAGGATCCCAACAATGGTGCAAATATCCCCCAGGATCCCAACAATGGTGCAAATATCCCTTAGGATCCTAATAACGGTATCTCATCATAGTCTAATACTAATCTTCAAAACACTTCACTGCCTAGTGACGAGAATATGGTTAATTAGCCCAAAGTCATTGTTGATGAATACCTTAGCAACCCTACTAATGTACAGATGACAAATCACATCCTCAACAAGCGTGGGGATAAGATTCTCACCACCCTAATCATGAATGGAGTCAAACCGCCACCTGATTTCGATATGTCCCAATATACCTAGACTCTCCCAGCACCTCAAGATCTGCAGACTTCCCAGAACGTTTTGAGAAATTCCTATATTCCTGAAGGTGCACCTATAGAAAATTGGTATCAACCTAGATTCAGAAATGTCATGATACATCAAGTCACCAATTACCCTCGCCTTCCAGCCTCGACCTCAAAAACGCAACCTAATCCAAATGATCCCTATGCTTATGGAATACCACAAAATATTCCATCTACTCCACCACTCCCACCTCAACATCTTGGTCAACCACCTGTCAACATTGGGGGAAATCTTGTCCTTGCAATGATGCCACCTTCAAGGCCTGCACCCATGGGAAATTTACTATTGCCACCTCAAGGTAACATCCCTATGTTTCAGTAGCCTCCCGTTAATCCTCATCACACCACTACATTGCAAGCAGCATCGCAACACACTGTTATCCCCTCGCAAGCGCTGCCACGACATATTGTTATCACTATTATCTCATCTCAACCACCCCATCAATAACCTCCACAATAAAATATCATAGTCCCATAGTAAAACATCACAATCTCACAACATAATGTTCCAATTCCTCAGCAACACACTATCGTTCCTACACAACCCCCACGTCAAGTGACACAAGTTGCATCACAACCTCAACATCTACCCCATGGTGCCTCCACAACGATCTTGCAACAACAACACATCCCATCTCACCCACTTTACCAGCAACCACAACAACAACAACAACCACCCCAACATATGCACATCCCCATGCAAACACAATGTAATCCCCTCACACAATATCTCTACCATCCGTCAAGCACATATACCGCCTATGCTGCTACATCCATTCCTAATCCAAATCTCCATCTGGCCTCTCAGAATCCACTGTGAACTCAACCACTCTTTACACCAACCCTCCACAATCCCACACAAATCCTTACCAACAACCTTCTAATCCAGAACCACCTCTGTATACCACACAACAACCCAACATTGCGTATAATTATCAATCCAATCCATACTACACTCAGCTACAACCACCCTATTGATAGGGTGCTCCATCCACTTCTTACTATCAGCAACCGCCCTCATACCAACAAGGTGCTTCCACATCATCGTATTACCAAGCTCCTACACAATATCAACAGGGTACTCCATCCACTTCATATTATCAACAACAACCACCTTATCAACAAGCATCTTCCACCTCTTATTATCAAAATTTGTCATCCTCTTATCCACCTTACATTAATCCTCAACCATAATCCACATATGCCAATCACTACCAGCAAACACCTCCATATACATCTCCACCAGCCTATGATCAAACCGCTTCTTCCCCGTCCTCATCATACCAACAATATCACCCCTATAACCAACCCAATCCATCAAATCTGACTCTAGCAACACCTATCAACAAATATTTGGAAGAGGTCAAAGTTGCGTTAAAGGACTTGCAAGCAGGGACCAGCAAACAATCATTTAAGTTTGAGGACATTTATCCCTATCTGTTTGATCCCTAAATTTCACTGGTTCCTTTCCCAAAGCATTTCAAAATGTTGAAGTTCGATAAGTATAAAGGAACAAAAGACCCTGAGGCTCACCTTCAAGAGTTTTACACCCATTGTCAATAGGTCATGCATAATGACAATTATCTCATGTGATTATTTCCCAGAATTTTACAAGGGATCACTCTTGACTAGTTCATGGGTCTCGAGAAAGGATTTGTCAAGTCCTTTGCACAACTTTCAAAATAGTTTGTCTCCCACTTCTCCTTTAATCTGGAGAAGGATGTTGATACATTGGATCTCCTGAAAGAAAAACAGTGTGAGGGAGAGACTTTTGCAAGCTATCTTCAAAGATGGTGAGCTTTAGCTAGTTAGATGAAATCCTCACTGAGAGAGAGAGAGAGATGGTCACCCTATTTATTGAAAACTCTCATTTGGATATGGCCCATAATTTTAAACTCCACTGTGTCACGACCTTTGTAGAAATAGTGGAGAAAGGTCCTATCCTTAAGAGGGCACTTATTGCCAAAGGGTTAGTCAAAATTTTTAACTATGATAAAGAGAAGTTGTTTGGGGATAAGTCTCGTTATTCTAACAAAAACAAAAAACATTGTCAATGATTGTGTCACTGACACCAAACATGTCCAAGTAGCTAATGCTTCCCAGAAGCCACAATATCTCCCTCCTCAATAGTATTTTCCTAACACCATATCAGTGCCACAGAGGGCACCTCATCTTACCCAACAATCTAATAAAAATAACTAAGGGAATAACAAATGTCAATTCACTCAACTAGGAGAGCCCTTGAGTGTCGTGTTCCATAAGCTCCTTCAAGCTAATTACCCAATCACATATCCTATGACCAAGCCTCATGACAAATCCAAGCCTAAACCAACCTAGTACAAATAAAATAAGTATTGTGAGTTCCATAAGATTAAAGGGCATACATTAAACAAATGTTAGGGTTTAAAAACAGACGTCCAAGATCTTATAGATCAAGGTGACATACATGTTGGTGTAATTAATTATTTAATTACACTTTACATAAGTTTACTTAGGCATTATTTAATTCCTAGGTTATAGGTTGTTATCCTTATCTTGCTAAGCTATCTTTTTGCTCGAGATAATATTAGGGTTATGCATACTTGATTTTATAAAGCAAATTATCTCTTGTAATTATTGTACTTCGAATATATACATTTGCACATCTTCATGCAATCTCTCTGCTTTTTTGTTTTTCTCTTTGTGGAAGGTTATTTTCTAGTTTGTATTTTAGATCTTGGTTTCTAACATGGTATCAGAGCCTCGATTTGTAGCCCCTTCTCAACGTTTTTGGAGGAATACATTGCAGAGCTCGTTCAGGGTCCCTCAAGGTTTTCATTCCTTGAGCATATTCATGTAGCATCTTGGATCAAATCGAGGTTTCCCATTGGATTCAAAGCATTGGAAAAAGTTTTGATTGGCTTTTGTTTTTTTATTTTATTTTGGTCACCGTTTTCCAGATTTGTGAGGGTTTCGAGCTCGTTGATTTTTCTGAGAAATCTGGGGGTCGCCTAATTTTTTGGGCACTTTGGGCCAAAACGGACCTTGCTGTTGGATTGACAACACCCAAAAACCCCTATTTTCATATAAAATTTGTCCAATTTGGACATTGTCGACTGGGGAGGCAATTTTTTTTGCTTGAGGGTCGTACGGCCCCATAGCACGCATTCCTAGGTTCATTTTTCAAAAAAAAAAAAAACCACCCAGGTTTTTGCGCGGCCAGTTCAAATGGGCACTGCCACCATCCCACCACCCAGCGCCACCCACAGACCACCGCCTCCAATGGCTCCTCCCTTCCGCCGCTCTTCTCAGCTGGTCCGACACCCGGGTTTAGCCCTTGAGGGCTTCACTTCCATGTGCAAGGTCACATTGGGGTCCAAACCCCTGCGCCAGCCCCTTGTCAGCCTCTCAGCCCCTTACAGTGGTCACATTGGTGACCAAGGGCTGCGCCCAGACTCTACCGCCAGCCCCCTGGTCTGCCCAGGCCACCAGGGGCCAAAAATTTTAGCCCCTGAGGGCTGCATAAAGGGTTATTGGGCATTTTTGGAGCAATTTCACAGAAACGGGCGTAACTTGGGCATACGACGTCATTTTTTTGCAAACAAGATATCATCAGAAAGCTGGTTTGATGATCTACGCAATGGTGTAGGTATTATTTTTTAGTTTTTCTTTTTTGATGCATTTTTCAGCCTAAGAAGTCAGATGTTACTGTTTTCACTTCAGGAGACATATCTTTTGACTCGCTTATCCGTTTTTCGCGATTCAAGTGGCATCAGAAAGTTGGTTCCAACCTTTACACAGATCTAAGGCCATTTTGTATTTTTTGTTTATGCACATAGCATTCTCTCCTTTTACAATCGTTGGGTTATTGTAATAAATGAACTGAGATAAAGTTCCATCAGGGGGTTTTCTTGCATAATAATCCGATTAGAGTGTGCATGGACTTTGATATCCATCCTTCATATTGGTGACAACTCGCATGATTATTTATGGTTTCATGTTGTTTCTTTTAGCCTCTTTCTTGCTTAGCTGGACACATCTTTGGTTTGCATCGGTTCACACTTCACATTGGGAGTTTATGGTTCTTGATCCGCATTGGTTCAGATCCTTCTCAATTTGAGGGCCATGTTTTTATGGGTAATGTTCTAGAATCTTGATGGTACTCGTCTTATGGGGCGGTTTTAGTTTCAGTTTGGCATTGGCTTCGAGAGACACAACATCTAGATTTTGTCATCATTATGTGTGGCTTCATCCTTTCATCTACTGTTGCTTACAAATTCCAGGGTTGATATAGTATGTGAGTTTCTAGTGTTCCTTGGCATCGGGTCTGTTGTTGCTTTTGTGATTCCATTATGGTTTCTTGCAAACAAAAGTACCTTTCCTTGCTTTTCGGATTTGGGGTTCCAGTGTTGCTTCATCAGAGTTCTTCCAGTGATTCTTTGCAGCAGTTCATCTCATTGAGGGGGGTTTTTTCACACTGAGTTTTCTCTCTCTTTACATTTGTAAATGGGTACCTAATCAGGCCTTTGTTGTTGGGACCCATCTCACATCTCTTGCATAATATTTTGATTCTCCCTAAGTTGTGCTTATGGGGGGTGTTGGTGTAATTAATTATTTAATTACACTTTACATAAGTTTACTTAGGCATTATTTAATTCCTAGGTTATAGGTTGTTATCCTTATCTTGCTGAACTATCTTTTTACCCAAGATAAGATTAGGATTATGCATACTTTCTTTTATAAAGAAAATTATCTCTTGTAATTATTGTACTTCAAATATATCAATTTGCACATCTTCATGCAATCTCTCTGCTTTTTTGTTTTTCTCTTTGTGGAAGGTTATTTTCTGGTTTGCATTTCAGATCTTGGTTTCTAACATGTGGATGCCAACATGGAACCCTCGTCTAATGCTTAATTATAGATATATCAAAACACTTTCCCTAAGCATAACCAAGGTTCTAGCACATCAAACACAAACCCATGGTCTAATAACAACAATAATTAGAATAACAACACAAACAATATCAGTTACAAAAATGTGTTATTTTATTATCAAGGCATTGTCATGCACATCAAACAAGTAGAACCACGTGTGTCCATGATACACGTAAAAGGTAAAGATCCACAATGTTTTGTTACAACTCGCTGAACTCGTATCACAGTCCCTAGAGCCTCCACATCTCTGCTTGTAAGTTCTCAATATAATATTCTTGATCATTTAGGAAAAACCCTAGCACAAATATCCATTTTGGATTTGCTCAAGTCTTCTCCCATACACCAAGAAATCTTAACTAAGGCCTTATAGGACACCCAAGTTCCTAATGACATATACCCTACACAATTTCAAGCATTGGTAGGGCATCTCTCAACAACCTATCAGCTAGGTTTTATCCAAAATGACATGCCCTGCATTGACTCAAACCATAACCGTCCCCTCCATCTAGAGGTCCTTGTAAATTGTCACAAAGTAAAAAGGGTCTTGGTAGATAATGGTTCTACCCTAAATCTTTGCACATTGAAATTCATGAAATAGGTAGGATACATCCATGCTGATTTAAATAATTAAGTCATCACTATTAAGGCATATGACAATGCAAAGCATGATTCTGAAGGGACAATATGTCTTCTAATCCAAGTTGGTCCAGTTGTGTAATACACTACCTACCATGTCCTTGATCTAGAACTCCCCTATAACCTCCTCCTCGGTTGTCCATGGATCCACACCATGCAATCCGTTCCATCCACATACCATCAATGTCTAAAATTCCCATATAATGGGATGGAAGTTACCATACACACGGATCCTCAACCATTCGAATATTGTTGCACATTAGAAGCTTCTTTCCCCACTCTCATTATTGTCCTAGAGTGGAAATGAGACCACCACATGCATCATCATCTTGCTCATCCACCAACGCAATAGCCACCACTTCATCCACTCCATCATCCACATCTGATTCCACTCTTACCAAAGTCCAAATCATTGATAAGGGATGTGGTGAATATGAAATGCACACAACTTTGAATGTTGCAACTATGCCACCCTCACCATGCACATACGACCAACCTTCTCAGTTTGTGTCAAAGGAAGAAGAGAAGACGATCACCTTGAGCTCCAAAAATGTGGGTTCCAACACTTTCCACTCTCCCAGGTTAAGGCAAGACACACCAAAAGATGACATTAGCAAATGGGTATATCGTGAGGAACCTGAACCTTCTCCCCCATGAAGGAATATTTCCAAGAGACCTATCCTTGGCCCTCTAAGTTTGCAGAGAAACACAATTATTAGGGGGAGGCCTTGGTGTAGAAGAACAAGGAAGACTACAACCCATAGAAACTTTTGTGTGTCCAAGGAATTTGGGTTTGGGCTATGATACCAAGAAAAAGGGTCCTATGGCATCATTTAGTGCCTCTAACAACGTTAATGTGGGCAACAATCTCCTTGAAGACATACTAGAGGAAGAATCCATCAAACATGCGTATGATGGTGTAGATCATGTTGACCTTTCTTCCATGTTCGAATGCCTATCCATTTGCACCATTAGCCTATCCCTTCATCATCTTGAACTCATAGATTGGGACCTACATGGTAGCACACCTATCGATACCTTTCCCTCAATGGATATGTATGTACATCTTATGGGACTGGGGGAAGATGAATGCCCTAACCACAAAAGTAAAAAGAAGCAAACTAAAAAAGGGTCACTTAGCAAAAACCTCCCCGAGGCACTTTTTGACTTGAAAAAAGTAAAAACAAAGGGTGTATTTGACGAAAAAAACCTCAATGAGGTGCTAGAAGATGGGGATGTTCATCTTCACCTTGTAGGGACTCAGTTATTTGAATAATCATCCATCTTGATTGAGGAAACATAATAAATAAATTTGGGAACTAAGGAAGATCCCAAAATCACCTATGTAGCCAAAGCATTATCAGATGAAGAATACTCTACCATAACCAAGCTTCTCAAAGAAGGCATCATCAATTTCACATGGAAATATTCAGATATGCTAGGTTTGGATCCTCCTTTATTAGTACATCATCTGGACATACATCTTGATGCAAAACCTATCAAGCAAAAACTCAGGAAAATGCACCCCCAGGTAGCTCTACTAGTCAAGAAAGAGTTGGAGAAGCTATTAGAAGCTAGATTCATAAGACCCATTGACTATCTTGATTAGATCTCCAACATAGTACCAATCACCAAACCAAATGGGAATATTAGGATCTGCATAGATTTGTGGGACTTCAACAAAGCTTGTCCCAAAGATGATTTCCCTTTTCCAAACATCGACATGTTGGTGGACTTAATTGCAGGGCATGAGATTCTTTCCCTCATGGATGGCTTCTTTGGGTATAATCAGATTAGAATTGCACCTAAAGATCAACATAAAACAACCTTCACTACACCTTGGGGCATGCTATGCTATAATGCCATGCCCTTTGGCCTCAAGAATGTGGGGGCAACCTACCAACGTGCTATGACCATTATCTTCCATGACCTCATTCACATAATAATGGAAGATTATGCTGATAATTTGTTAGGGAAATCAATAACAAGGGAACCTAATGGTTCTAAAGAAGATTTTTGAGTGTCTAGAACACTATAAGCTATGTCTAAATCCTAAGAAATATGTCTTTGGGGACACATCGGGAAAAATACTAGGTTTCATTGTCTCTCGAAGAGGCATAGAGGTCAATCCAATGAATATCAAGACAATAATGGAAATTCCTCCACCACGCAATCTCAAACAATTAAGAAGCCTTTAGGGTAAGTTGCAATCCATTTGGCAATTCATAGCTCAATTAGCTGATAAATGTCAGTCATTCACTCATCTCCTAAAAAAGGATACCGCTTTTAAGTGGAATCAACAATGTTAGCTTGGCTTCGACAAGAACAAAGAGTATTTAACTCACCCGCCGATCCTTATGCCACCAATTCCAGGTAAGTCGCTCCTATTGTATATTTTTGCTACTTCAGTGGCATTGGGGGCATTGCTAGCACAACATGATGAGTCATCAAAAGAATGAGCGATCTACTACATCAGTTGGACCCTAGTGGGTTACGAACTCAATTATTCCCCGATGGAAAAAGCTTGCCTAGCTATGGTTTTTAGTTAGCAAAAACTCCAACACTATATGCTTAGTCACCCAGTAAATCTCATCTCCAAAGTTGATCCACTTAAATATCTATTAGCTAGGACAACTTTGACTGGTCGCATGGCTAAGTTGGTCATTCTGTTAAGCGAATTTGATATAAAGTATGTGGATTGAAAAGCTATTAAAGGACAAGTGATGGCTAATCAGCTGGCAGATGCTCCCTTGGTAGATGCTTATCCTCTGGTCACAAAATTTCTTGATGAAGGGGTCTTTACAATAGTTGAAGTAGCCACATGGACACTTTATTTTGATGGGTCGTACACACACAATGGATTGGGGGCAAGAATCTTTCTCATCACCCCCTAGGGTGATTATATACTGAAGTCCTTTAGGTTGGATTTCCCATGCACCAACAATATCGCAAAATATGAAGCTCTCTTTACTTGCCTCAGAATCACAATCCAATGGAACATCACTCACCTAAGATTTTTTGGTGATTCACAACTAATCATCAAATAGGTCAATGATGATTTTCTGACAAAGGATGATAAGTTGTTACCTTATAAATGCATGGTAGATGACTTTAAAAAGTATTTCACCTCTATCTAGTTTGACCAGATTATGAGAGTGCAGAACAAAGTAGTGGATGCAATGGCTACCATTGCTTCCTTAATTGACATGCCTAAAGATTGAACAAAGTGTGAGTTCCTTGTTGAACAACTCTTAATCCCAGCCTACGATATCTTAGAAAGTGAGATGGTGTGGGACATTGTAGGTCCTACATCACCCTGGTATTCATGATATCTACACCTACCTACACGATAACATCTTACCTCTCGATCTGACATGCAACCAACGCAAATCTTTCATCCAGCGTACATCCCATTACACTATTGTAGGTGATACACTTTATCGTCATGGGTATGATGGAACCCTCCTTAGATGTCTATATGAGACAAAATCCCACACTACATTAATAGAAGTACACAGTGGTGTTTGTGGGGCCCATTTAAATGACATGGCACTAGCTAAAAGAATTCTCAGGGAAAGATACTATTGGCCTACATTAGAACATTATTCTTATGAGTTTGTGAAGAAGTGCCTACCTTGTCAACAACACGTGGATTTTATACATGCTCCTGCATAGGATCTGTAGCCTCTTATAGCAACATGGCCCTTCTCTCAGTAGGGTTTTGACTTAATTTGCAAGATATATCCCCATCCTCTAACGACCATACCTTCATCATCACTGCAACTAAGTACTTCACCAAGTGGGTGGAAGAAATGCCACTCTCTCAAATCACGGGTACTCAAATATCCAAATTTATCCTTTTCCATATTCTTTGTAGATATGGAATCTTGTCCACCATCATTTTTTATAACGGAAGCCATTCAAAAACCAAACCATGAAACACCTTTGTGACACCTTTCACATTCAACATCGTTGGTTTATGCTCTATTACCCCCAAGGTAATGGTCAAGCATAAGCCACCAACAAAACTTTGATCAAGATCCTTAAAAAGGGAGTCAACAATAGTGGTTGAGATTGGCACCTTCACATCCATCTTGCCCTTTAGGCATATCGCACCTCCATCCTTACTCCTACCAGCGTGTATTCTCTCGTTTATGGTGTCGATATTATCTTGTTGATTGAGGTAGAAATCCCATCACTGAGAATCTCCTTGAAGAATCTTATTAGTGACAAAGATGCTCAGGTCGCAAGACTCAATTAGTTGGAACTCCTTGATGAATGATGGATTAAAGCATATGATCATCTTCAAGCATATCAGAACCACCTAAAGACGAGCTACAACAAGAAGTTTCGTCCCCACCAATTCAACATTGGTGATTTAATCCTTAAGGAGAATCAACACACTCAGCAAGATCGAGATAAGAAGGGAAATTTTGAAGCAAACTAGCTAGGTCCCTATGTAATCACAACAAAATATGGATTAGGGGCATACAGACTTGCCACACTTGAAGGAGAGCCCCTAGAGGATCCCATTAACATCATGCATCTAAAAAGGTTTTACACTTAAGTTAGTTGGGGTATCCTATCCTGCAAAATCCAAAAATTCCAAAAAAAAGGTAAAAAATGGTCAAAAATACAAAAAAATAAAATAAAATTTGGAAAACCCAAAATAGTAAAGAGAAATTATTCATCCTATGGTGAAAACCACCCCTGGTGGGGCCTTGGATAGGTACGTTTGGTGAAAAATTGGTAACAGGCACCATTTGTACAAGGCTTAATCATTATCTACCTTGCATCCTAGTTGCTTTATGCTTCTACCCATCTAGATCTCATATCCTACCATCCTATCAATCATGTCCTTCCATCTACATCCATCATTGGGTTGCTTGGTATATTTTGGTTGAGCATTGGACGAGCTTCATCCTCTATCTATTATCCTGAGATTTTATCCCAATCTGAGCTTGTGTCGTCAGTCCTGTCATCATGACAGTCCCTTGCTTCCATCTAGGTTCCTTCATCGTGTTGGTCTTCATTTAGATCACATCCTGTCATGTTTGTCTTTTTGTCTTTTTTGAACTACGTTGCCCCTGCACTTTCACGTAGGCAAAGTCAATCATTTGATCCACCCCCGGGGCTTTGCTTTGCTTTGGACTTGTCTATCCGATCTTTGTCCTCCATCATTTGTCTCCATCATTCTCTTTCCACTTTTATCCATGGTCTTTTCTGTTGAAAATAGGTTGCCATTCAATTGCAAATCCTAAACATTAATTATTTCATGTATCTCCTAGATTCTTGGAATGTGTTCAACAACACTAAGATTAGGATGAGATTAATATTTGATGAAATAATCATGATTATTGACATTTGTAATTATTTCTAAATGTAAGAAGCATGTGAGGGTGTCCATAGTGAGTTCCTAAATAATAGGGGTACATGGGACACCCACATGGTAAGGTGACACTCACCTTGTGTTCAGTTAACTATACGGAGAAATAGTTAACACTTTTGAATGCATCTAAAGATCCTAGGAGTTAGGATTTGATGTTTGCATGCTTGAAGTTCAGTTCAGTTCAGTTTAGATCAGTTTAGTTTAGTTCAACTTAGTTTAGTTTAGTTCAGTTCATAATCAGTTTAGTTTAGTTTAGTTTAGTTTAGTTCAATTTAGTTATGGTTCAATTTTCTTTAGTTAGTTTCAATTGTATGTTAGTTAACTTCAGTTAACTTGGAATGCATGGCTAATAACATTAAGTTGTATGACAGATAACAGGGACTACCTCCAGTTAACAGGGGATGACCATTCTTTGGGAATGGTGTTGAGTAAATGTTTCAGTTAACTTGAAATCAATTGGAGCCAACTTGGGTGCCCAAGATGCTTTCTTGGATTTACCTCTCATGCATGATAAGATATTTTTGAAGGATCAGTTAAGTAGGATTACTTAAGGGCGCCAACTTTGAGGAAGAGCTTTGGAATTATCACCGAAGTGAAGGAGAAGTTGTAGCTTCAGTTTGGGATGCCCAAATGCATGAAGCACATGTTGTAAGCTTTAGTCTTCACAAAATAACTCAACTTGAAGGAATATGGCATACCTTTTCAAGGGCTTGAGCTTGTGCATTGTAATTATCACCATTTGGAGATTACAAGGTTGCATATTGTCTCTATATCTCATTCAAGTTGAAGAGAGTTTTCATAATTGTTATTGTAG
Organism: Sequoia sempervirens; assembly: GCA_007258455.2. Taxonomy (NCBI): domain Eukaryota; kingdom Viridiplantae; phylum Streptophyta; class Pinopsida; order Cupressales; family Cupressaceae; genus Sequoia; species Sequoia sempervirens. Next base: position 6,715 of record VDFB02342559.1, on the reverse strand, counting down.
GTGTGAAGAAGATTGACAAAGATAGAAGAAGCATTCTCAAGCAAGAATTGGAGCTATTGTAATTCAGAGATTGAATAATAGAATAATTCTTGGTGGAGTTTTTTCTTGAAAGAGTTTCTCCACGTTATATCTTATGTGATCTTTCTAATATCATGTCTAGTTCTTCTATCAACTTCTCTCTTCATTCTACAATAGTAAAACGAATTAATCAAGATAATCACCCATAAATAATTTATGTAACAAAGAAAGAGCTTACTTAGATAAGCAATATTAAAGTTTTACAGAGTATTAAGCTAAGAAAACACCTCATTTTTCAACATTTTCTTGAACTACAAGGGCTTTACGCTTTCACTTAGGCAAGGCTAATCTCGGATCGGCCCCTAAGCCCCTAGGTCTTTAGGGTGTGTCTGTCTTTTGTCTTGTGTCTCTTGTCTTGTGTCGTATTGTCAAGTATGTCCTTATCCAACCGGTTCTTCACAAATGAGATTCACTTGTATCATGAGATTCAATCGGTTTTGGAATCTCCTGCGTCATATTGATCTTTTAATTTAGTATCCATCTCTGGTCTTAATATGATGCATCCTTCCTAACATACCTCATCAATCCCATCCACCCTCTCGATCCTATGACAAATGATGTTTGAAATTGATTGTGATCTTTTAATACTTTTGGATTTTTTTTTTATCATTTGGGCTTCCTATCATAACTCGTCAATATCACCATAGTCTATCATATCATGGTGTGTTTTGACTAGTCAACATAGGGGCATATCTTGATCTTTTGTTTGTTGTTGTCTCTTTGGTTGTCTTGTGTAGTGCCCACCAAGATCCTTGTGGTCTTGTGTTACACTAGGGCATCCTTTTGTGCTTATGGTTATCCCCATGCTTGGCCCGACCAAGGTCTTCACAACTTTGGGGTGTTGTGATAGCCTTCCTGTTTGCTAAGTTGTTTTATGCATTAGACACTAATTTGCCTTGGTCACATATACCTTGGCACCTGGTGTCTTATGCTATAGCAAAAATCAGTGCTCTGAAAATGGAAAATCACATTAGGATTGCATTTCATGATCAATTCCATTGCATTACATCCATGCACAACCTATGACCTATGATTTTGGTTGTGCAAACATTCACCTTCCATCCCCTCTTCTTCTTAGGATACCTACGGTTCTTGACAGGTGCAGTTTCACACCCATTCTCCCTTAATTTTGTAATTATTATAGGTGAATTACTTGCTAATAAACTCCAACAAGTAGGATATGCCTACCATCGACCCTCATCATTATGCACACCCTTATTTACACTCATGTCCATGTTGCATTTTAGTTTCACATTAGGCCATCTCACTCATATCCTTTATTTTTATAAGCTAAAGCAAGCATGATCTGCAAATAAAGTCAACCTACTGCCTATTTCCACATTGCATTTCATTTATCTATTAGTGTTTGTAAGGAATTTAATTGCATATCATCCCATATTCTAAGTTCATTGCATTTTATCCCATGTGCATTGTCATCTTATATTTATTTTACTTTGTTTATATTAATCGTAATTGGTTATTCTAAGCATCTTAGATTCATTTCATTATCAATTCATTTCCATCTCATTAGCACACCACATACATCGCCACCTGCATCACAAACTGTTAGATCCATATCCATAAAATATAGAGTCATACATCACCCATCCTATCCTGCATCATAAACATTAGACATCATACATATCATCCACACCATCTGTATGAGCATAAACACACATCATCATAAACATATACATACATCACATAATAATGATCATCCATTATAAAATCATAAACACATGTATATGCATAAATAAATCATCCATGACATAAACATAACATAACATCAATAAGGGCTATTTCATATCATATAAATATCAAAACAAAATGTCTGAATCCTACATCCCTCTCGTCACCACTCTTGGCCTGGCCACACTAATGTGCTCCCAGGCCCATATCTATAACAACGTCACCTGTGTAACATTGAAAGCCCCTTGATAGCACACAACGTGCATATCCCTGTATAATTGCACCAACATGCATGGAATGCTAACTCTCCCTCCCTTTGCTCCATGATGTGTCACACAACCTCCATGTAATTGAGGCTGCAAAAGCATCCACTATTGTCTGGTATCAATAGCCCACTAATCAATCCACAAAGGTATAGTGGTAGTGGTAGTACCTCCAACCCCAAACATCTATTTAGATCCAACACCATCCTCTGTAATGGTAAGTCCTCTTGCCCAAATAGGACTCATAGGGTCTGATCCAACACCTCACCCTCTAATCTCGTCCCTCTCACCAGGCAGCCTGCTATAGGTAGTCATAGAATCATCCACACGTCCTCAAGAGTGATGGTCATCTCCCTTGTTGGGAGGTGGAATATAGAGGTTTTTGAGCTCCATCGCTTTATAAGGGTTGTCAACAATGCTTGATGCGCTCTAATAGTCGGGTATCCTAGCATGTGTAGTAGACTTGCTCATGCTAAAGCCTCATGATCCTCCCTTTTCATCGCTTCTATGGTCACCTCCAACACCTCCAAACACCTCTCTCGCATTCACAGACTCTCGAACTGCTGCATCCACACAACATAACTTGTTCGTCATCTCACCATTTTCTTCCTCTTTCTCTCTTTTACACTTCTCAACCCTGGGTTGTCTTCTCAAACAATTTGCCCAATTTGCCCAATTCACCTTTTTTTCATCATCTTGGCCCATTTTATGGGCGTTTTCTCCCTTTGTTCTTCCTTGTTGCCCTTGGCACTCATCCTTAGGTGAGCCCGTCTAGGCATGGGTGAGCCTACCCATTCTTGGGTGAGCTCACCCAGGCACGGGTGAGCCTGCTCGGGCACGGACGGGCCTTGGTGCCTTGCCGGTGGATGGTCGAGCCCGCCAACTTGCCACCATGGGCAATCGCACCCCGGGGATGGGTGCAATCGCCCATTTGATGGGCAGAATCGCCCCTCCTTGGGGAAAAATCGCCCTTTCCCTGTCAAATCCATTTTGGGCGGATTTGCCTAATTCTAGGGCAAGTCTGCCCTTCCCTGATGCTCCCCTGCCCTTTTCAGGCAATTTTTTTTAGTTTTATGGGAAAATTTACCCACTAATTAGACAAATCCATCTCCCTTTTGCACTGCCTCTAAACATGCAATTCTGCCTCCCAATGGGTGAAATTGACATTTCACCATCTACCCATTTCACTAATCTACCCCAATCCCAAAACCCATGTTCTTAAAATGCATTAAAACTCAAAAATATATCAAAAATTTCTTAAAATCAGAAAAAGGGTTTTGGGACTAACTTGGCATGGAACTACGTGCTCATAGAAGAACGCCCATACCTCGTCCCCCCGGTGGATGATGCCATCATTGTACTCCTCGGGCATCCTTATCTCCTTCTTCTCCTCTTTTCTCTCTCTCTCTCTCACTCAACCAACAGGTGTGCAAATGAGGATTAGTAATTTCTAAAATTACTATATATAACTTTTCCCTACATTTTTCACTTTTTTAAGATAAGGGTATTTAAATACCCTTTATTTAACCTCTTTTTAATTCAACTAATCCTCTAACTTCCATGGGCCACCATTTGCACACCGTGTGTCCATTTGACTTTGTTCAAAAGCCAATCGTCATAGTTTTTTGAGCTCTATCCAATGGTACCCTCTATTTTCTCGTATCAAGAAATCACTTGGGGCCTTTGTTCTTCCCCAATCGCTCTCTCGAGGGGTCATTCCCTACCAATTTTCTCCATTCCTCTGTCATAGTCATTTTCTTGCGAGACCGGGGCATCTCCCTTCATTTCCCACCATTTGGGTAGCTCAAACAACTTCTCCCATGTAGGGGCATAATTTTCTAGTCACTTCCTCTATATAGTCTTATGCATTTTATTTTTCTTTAGAACACTGTTATTCTAACAATATTTTGAAGATGGGAAAAATGTAGACATCCAAATTTGACCAATCCCATACGGTCAAATTCATCTATTTCATATTCCCCATCAATATTCATTAAATGATAATTTATTTAATTAATATTTCCCCTTTGCCCAAGGTTTTTAAAGTATTTAATTTAATAATTAAGTACTTTATTTTTCATTATTTCTTCTCTAAATTAAATAAATACATCAATTTATTTAATTTAGTCATTTAGCCTTTTGAATTTAAATCAATTTTAAATTCCCTGTTTTCTCTCTCCTTGTCACATCTTCCATAATCCTTTTCTAATCTACATTAGTTTAATTAATCCATAATTGAGATGTGCACACCTTTAATTAGGATTAATATCACATCCTCCATATTTGGCCACTTGCCTCTAATCCTTCATTAGTCTTCTTAATCACCTATTTGCACAACCTTAATCTAATCCTCATGTCATTTTTTGTATCCCTCCAAGTCAGCCTATCATAAGTACTTTTTTTATTTAGCCTTGACCTCTTCCCTATGTGAATTCAAAATTCACATTTATTCCTTCAATGCTCCCCTCTTTTCCATGAAGGTTGTTGAAATTTTTTAAAACCTCTCATAAGTCACATCACTCACATGGGGACAAGGACCTCCTTTGTGAGGACCTTTTCTTATCCCCAATGTACTTCCAATCATGTGAATTTAAAATTCATATTTATTACTCCAACACTTCTCTCTTCCCTGTGATTATTAGTGAAGAATTCTAAAATTCCTCACATGTCAACATCCTTCCCACATGGGGACAAGAACTTCCTTTTTAGGAAATCTTCCCCTAATCCTAAATTACTTGTAAGTACCTCCACCTCACATGTCCTTTTGCCACCTCATTTTTCACATGGCAAGATGTGAGGGCTTGTGAGTTTTCAAATCACCACAACCCTCCATCTTGTCCATGTTGGCTAAATCCTAGCCATTCAATTCTCTAGAGATTCTTCCCCTAAAATAGAGGATTTTGTCTCATTTTTCTCATAACACATTCATATTCACAATTCAAGCTCAAGCACAAGCACTCTAGCAATCTCAAGCAAAAGCATTCAAACACTTGCATTTTTCATCCCTCGTTGTTGCACTTCAAGCTTTCATTGCATTCATTTCATACATCTATCAAAACACCCACATCCATTGTTGCATTGTCCATCCAATCTACATCACTTTTGCATATCATTTTAGCTTATTTGCCATCAGGGAGCACACAACTAATCAATATCAAAAGGGCCAACCAAAGGATCAATTTGAATAAGGTATAATCTTTATTTTGTTCAAATTCAACTAGGCTTATCTTGAGGTGGTGTTTTGTGTATTTCTCCTTTTGCATTTTCTTTGATTTTGCATCATTTAGAGTAGGAAATCACACTACACACAATTAGTATCATATAATTCAATGGTCATTGATCAAGACTTTGGTAAGCAAGGATACAATGTCAAAGTTGACCAATATGCCACTCTCTTCTATGTTTTTACCCTTGATAAACTCAATGAAATGGGAAAATTATTAATGAAGGAGTTAGACAGATCCACTAACAATGTGATGACCTTCACAAGGTGGACTAGTTTAAGTTCTGAGATCCTTCCATACAATTTGAATAGATTCTTAGAGTTGTTTATCTTTGTATACCCATATACTTGCATAAAGAAATTTCCCAAGCTTAATTATTGGATTTTTTTTCAAAACAAAAAGATAGGGAGAAGTATCAATTCAAAATGAAGAAATCAATAATATTTCTCATAGATCAAATTTATAAATTCCCCTCTTTTCATCCATAAAATAGCATTCTCCCCTTTATAATAACACTGTTCCAATGCTTATTAGGAATAATTATTAATCCAACCTTGAAATTTATTTAAGTACACCATATTATAACCTACCCTTAGACTATAATTTAAGATATATATATTTTTAAATATATTATTTTTACTAGACAATAGTTTGTGTATAGTAGAATTGTTGTTATTCTTATTAACTAAGAATAAAATATTTTGTCTAGATAGTTCTTACATAAGTGATTGATATCTTAAACAATAATAGGTTGATATTATTCAGTCAATAATGTTTTCTCATTGGTAAAATTGGGAACTATTGTCACATGTTGCAATGCACCCTTTAGAGGATTGGTGAGGTAATTTCCCTTCTAACTGACATAGTGGAAACACTCTTACGGCTATGGGTGACTTGAAGGTAGGAGTGAATCTCCAAAGCGGGTTGGTTCCCCTATTGTTATAGGATGGTGTAGGTTGCCATTCATGTAATCATGCAAGGTCTATGTATATGTTGAATATAACACATGGTTTACCACAATGCTATTCTTTTGATGACTATGACAGCTGTACCTTTGAACATTGAAATCTATCAACATTATCCATGAATTATAATTCCCTTGTTCACTATCATGACTCCTAGCTTGTAGACTGTTAAGGTTGGTTGTTATCATCGTAGTGGTAACTATTTAAGCTTGTACCTATGAGGGGTTATGATAGCCCTAGGATAAAAAAAAGCCATTGAATACTCACTTAACAATATTGTTCTTAACTGTGATGACAATCCTATGTATGATATGTGCTTCATGAGAGTCAATAGTTTCCTAGGTTGAATGAGATATATCATAGACATTCAAACATAGTGATAGCATTTCCAAGGAGATGACATTCAACAATGTAAGATTTAGCAAGGCTAGCAACATGACAATCCTTAAGGAGATCAATATATGAAGAGAATGATTACCTTCTACACTTTAGATCA